>JASDQU010815603.1:12227-22352 GCA_032191745.1 Picea mariana
CAATATCGGGGGTGATCTGTCAACATGGCAAATCCTTCTTTACGGACCCTAGAAATAAGCATTTGCCTCCCTTGAGACACTTCATTTGATGCACGTTCCATTGCATGTTTATGGGTCGATTTATGCCCTTCTTTTGCATGACACACCTCTTTTATCACATTGGTATCCAACACCCCCAAAAGCCCTTGGGTATGAACATAGCTATGTGGTCTAAGAAAATAAGGGTATCGCCTCGAAGAGGACAGTGAACTCGAGGAGGTTCCTTTTTGGGAAAAGGAAGGAAGAACAAAGAGATTATCAGAATCCGTCTTCAAATCTATTGAAAAAGAATCAAATGCCCGTCCCTTGGGACAAACAATGGGAGAGTCCTTCCCTTTCTATAAACATGCACCTGACTCATCCCCACACTCATTTAAACTGCTACAAGAAATTACTAGAATAGGAGTAGGATTCAAATTTTGAGTGACCTTACCCATGATGCATGGGTCAGTCGCATTTGTGTTCTAGATGACTTCCATCTTGCTACATTGTGGTTCCGAGAGCTTGATATCTTCGAGTGGAATCTTCTGAGAATTCCTCGGCTTTAAATCTGAGCATTCCTTAATCTTTTGTGCAAGAGATTCACCAATGCATGCTTCCATGCTATCATGTGGATTAGTAGAGCCCGAACGCTGATTGAAGGTACCCTTGTCCAACATGGAATCACCATTCTTAGATTTATCATGTGGATTAGTAGAGCCCGAACGCTGATTGAAGGTACCCTTGTCCAACATGGAATCACCATTCTTAGATTTCCCAACCATCGGTGGGGAATGTGGCCGATCCACCTTCTCCCTCGAAATTGCATATCCCTTCGACGATCTTCAAAAGTCTAATTCACAGTCTACCAGCAGATGTCCCACCTTATGACAACGCGAACAACATAATGGCACGTTAAGGTACTCCAAACTTTGAGTATAAGACTTATCTCCTAGTACGATCTCCATTGATTCATACAACCCCAACCTAAGATCCAACACAACTAAGATTTGTGCAACAAAATGAAAATTACAAGTTTATAATTTGAGGTAATGTATGTACCCAATACTTCACCAATGTCTTTTAATCTAGAATTCAACCAGAATTCTAATGGTAAGTTGGGAAGTTTTATCCAAGATGGCATACTGGATAAATTTTAAAACTTCCTCCCTGGCGTCGAAAAGCGTGTGCCAAGATTTGGCACACAACATGTGACGATTCCAATACTAATGTCCAACTAGGATCGAACCAACATCTGTCGAAGAGTGAAAGATAAACCCAATCCAGCCCCGAGACAACAAGTGAAATATAGGTATATAACCAAGAACTAGCTCCAACAACGACTCCATCCATCTTTTAACCGAAACCACAAGCATACGCCTACCACAAAATTAACCTACTAAAGATTTTCCCTCCAAATCGAAAATCTGAGAAATCTTCAAGTCTTCCCCCACGACTAAAGCAACTCCTCCCCACGCGGCTTCATAGTTTTCCCTTGCTTCTTACCAGAGCTCATGTAATTTCCTTTATCATCAATACCCTGTTGTTCGCCCGACTTAAGACTGCTGCATAAATTCTCTTTCGACACCTCCTCGTTTGGACAATGATCTCTCACCAACAAAGAGCCATAGCTGACGGGATCCTTTTCCAAATTTTCTTGCAACAAAGTGTCTCGTGTGAAAGGCACAATAGACGAAACCTCCTTTCGTGAATATTCAATATCTGGTACTTGATCCGGATAGGTAACCCCCAAAGAGCTTGTGGGGCCACATGACCCGACAGTATCTGTGCATGCATCGAGCAAAGGGACCACCAATAAGCTCCCAAGGTTATGTGAATAGAGATCCATCGAAGGATGAGCCAATGCATGATTAATGATGGGATTAATGAAGATCATGTCCTTTGACAACGAATATTCAGAGTAATCAACCAATGGGGTATACTTCTCCATCACTTTGATCTAGAATCCGCCTCCAACCACCTGTTTATCTAACTTAGTTGAGAACTAAGGGAAACCTGCAAACACTAATGGCCACCAACATATATATATATATATATATATATATATATATATATATATATATATCTATATCTATATCTATATCTATATATATATATATATATATAAATGTAGTTTGCGCGAATAGGTTATTCGCCTCAAACCTGCAAACACTAATATATATATATATATATTTGCGCGAATAGGTTATTCGCCTCAACGTTAATGGGCAATTCAAGGCAGAGTCTATATATATATATGAAGGAATTTCGTCAACTGTCCAATTCTTGAATGCATGATTTTCGATTACCCTTCTAGTTTTGGGAAGTTGTACCTTGCTAACATTTCAATGGAAACCATTTCGATTGTAGAGAACCTTTGAGCCTCACAAGGTAACTGTAAATCTAAATATCTACATAGTGCATTTCTTTAATTATGGAAATAAACGAATCTCAACAAATTCCTCTTAAAAATAATGAATTTACATATGAATTGAACCGTAATATTAATGGTAATCGGATTTTTTCTCTTTTGCTGAATTTAATGGATGAATTTGAACGAACTTGTTTGTCATTATTTGAAATTTGATCTGTTACAACAATATCTAGCACCCCCTTATGATGTAAAGTCCCAAGCATCAAGGGGCTAGTTTTGTGCACATAGGAAGGCTACACATTGTTACCATATTAGCTCTTCCTCAAACTTTTGGTTGGTTGTTCTCCAAACGAAGGGGGGCTTCCCTAAAGATAGGATTGCTATAGAGTGGAGGCTCAAAGTGATTTTGTGAAGAGTTAGCCTAAGAAAAACAATCGGTTGTAGTAAAAGTGGAATAAATGAGTGAAGTGGGAAAGGAATATGAAGGTAGAATCCCCTTAGATGAAGTGGCAATCCATATATCGGCTAAATGGAGTCAAAGTGGTAAGAATCCAAGAGGGCTAATGCATGAACGTGTAAGGTAAATAAGGTCTTACTATGCATGCCACTAATCAGCCTTAGCTTGCTGAAAATTGATGCAGAAAATTATCCTTGGAGAACTATGCATGCTACTCTGAAAGCAAACCATGAAGGTGATGTTGTATTAATTAAAGCAACGAGCTTGCTTGTTAGATGCAAGCTTAATATAACAACAATGAATATAAGTGGAATGAAATTCTAACATTACAATATCCAAATGGTAGATACACCATTACATGTCTACATGACTTGTTACAAGGGTTTCCAACAAAACAAACATGGGAAAGAATTGTATAAGTAAAGCCTCATATAAGATAGATGCAATGTTCGACAACACAGGTATTCCAACAAAAGACGAACACCTTTAGTAACCACTCACACAACCAGATCAAAGATCAACACACCGATGTTTTAACATGGTAAAACCCCTACGGGGAAACATTCACGACCCCAAACGATGTGGCCACTTGGAGCAATTTATTAATGCAAAAGAAAACGATTACAAAGATATTTACAAGAGAGTTTCTCACAATCAATCATCGGCAAGTGACCCTCCATGCTCTTTAAATAGAGATCATGGATCAATAGAGTGTTAAGCCATGGATCAATGTAGCCGTTAAGATCGAGGAGAATATGAACTGTCAAATCACTCTATGTCGGGAACATATCATGCCTGTCGAATTTCCTAACTACAAATGCATACTAATGGATACTAAAGAATTACACTTTTACTTAATGACACATTATACCAAGTTGATCTTAACTAACTCCTAAGTGTCTAAATATCCTAACATCCCTCGTTAAGAACAACTTGGGATAGAATTGAAGGATTTACAAAGATGACACAATAGGAGAAGGAAGGAGGCATTAGAACCTATCCCCCCTTAATGACAACTTCCTGAACTCCCAACATAGATTGAAGTTTGGAAAACTTCACTTCTGTAAGAGACTTTGTGAAAATGTCTACAACTTGATCTTCTATAGGGCAGAAGAGCACTTCAATAACTCAATCCTTCTTGATCTTCTATAGGGCAGAAGAGCACTTCAATAACTCGGTCATGAAGGATCTTTCTGATGAAGTGCATGTGTAGCTCGATGTGTTTGCTGCGCTGATGTTGAACTGGATCTTTGGCGAGCTTGATGGCACTCTGATTGTTGCACCAAAGGCTGGTTCGATGCTGCCGTTGGAATCGAAACTTTGAAAGGATATTTTCAAGCCACAAGGCTTCCTGACTTGCATTAACCACTGCGCGGTACTTTGCTTCTGCTGAAGAAAGAGCAATAGCCTGTTGTTTCTTACAGGCCCAATTGATAGTTCCTGAACCAAGGCTGAAAACATAACCTGCAGTAGACTTTTGATCATTAGGGTCGCCGACCCAATCTGAATCAGTGAAACCAACCAATAAAGGTGTCCCCCCCTGAATTGTAATGTATCTCAAACTAAACTGTACCCTGGACATACCGAAGTATTCTTTAAGCTTCTTTCCAATGGCTTTCATGGGGTGTTTGCATATACCGAGCAACAAGACCAACAACAAAGGAAATATCAGGACGGGTATGAGTGAAGTATAAGAGGCTACCAACTAACTGACGGTACAAAGTGGCATCAACTTCAGGAGAAGTACAAGTGGCAAGCAAGCTTGACTCCAAACTAGAAGGGAGAATGGGCTGGTTTACAATATTCCACGTGAAAGCGACAAAGAAGTTCACAAGCATACTTAGACTGGGAAATAAAATTCTTCCTTGGTTTTCAAAATTTGGAGGCCAAGGAAATAGTGCAAAAATCCTAAGTCCGTCATTTCAAATTTCTTCTTAACGTTGGTTTTCACATGGTTTAAAAGTTTTGAGTCACTACCAGTAAGGATAAGGTCATCAACATAAAGGATAGGGATTATGAGATGGTTTCCTACTTTTTGGGTATAGACATTTGGATCAGAATGGCATCTAGAAAAGTCGGTTTCAAGAAGAAAGCTGTCCATTTTGGTATAACAAGCTCAAGGAGCTTGCTTAAGACCATAAAGAGATTTCTTAAGGCAACAAACAAGCTAGAGTCATTCTAGACATAGCCAAGAGGTTGTTACATGTAGATTTCTTCTTGCAAATCCCCATGCAAGAAGGCAACATCCATCTGATGGACTTCCCATTTATGTGAGGCAACAAGGGCAAGAAGAAGGTAGATGGAATTCATTTTGGCGACAGGGGAAAAGGTTTCATTGTAGTCAATTCTTTCAACTTGGGAAAATTCTTTGGCAACTAACTGAGCCTTGTGTCTTTCAACACTTCCATTTGATGCATTCTTAGTTTTGTAGACCCATTTACATCTGACAAGTTTCTTCCTTTCGGAAGAGGTACAAGATCGTAGGTATCGTTTGCCATTAAAGAACAATATTCTTCATTCATTGCTGTATCCCAATCTGGATGACTTGAAGCTTCTCCAAATGTCTCTAGATCATGAGTCTTTGAAACTTGAGCCAAAAGAGAAGAGGCTCGTTGGAACTGTGAACGTGTTCGACGCTGATCTAAAAGATCATCGACAAGATCTCCAACTACTTCTCGTGTTGAATGGATTCATCTAGGAAGCGGTGGTGTTGGTGCACGTTTAGGTTCAATGGACTCATCTGGAGGAAGGTGAGTAGGCAGAGGTGGATATTCATTCTCAATGTCATCATCCAAAGAAGAAGAAGAAACCAAAATAGGAGCAGTCAACGACACAAACGTCGAAGATGGCTCGCAGGTCGAAGAAGGCACAAACATCGAATTAGGCTCGTGGGCCAAGAGATTTTCTTCAAATTTAACATCTCTTCTAATAATAATTTTATTACAATGTGGTTGAAGAAGTCTGTAACCTTTGACATCTTCAGAATAACCAACAAATATACACTTCTCACTTTTAGGCTGCAATGTTTTCCTTTTTTCATCAGGAATGTGAGCCCATGCTACACTGCCAAATATACGGAAGTGACTTACATCTGGCTTAATTTTANTGATGGACTTCCCATTTATGTGAGGCAACAAGGGCAAGAAGAAGGTAGATGGAATTCATTTTGGCGACAGGGGAAAAGGTTTCATTGTAGTCAATTCTTTCAACTTGGGAAAATTCTTTGGCAACTAATCGAGCCTTGTGTCTTTCAACACTTCCATTTGATGCATTCTTAGTTTTGTAGACCCATTTACATCTGACAAGTTTTCTTCCTTTCGGAAGAGGTACAAGATCCTAGGTATCGTTTGCCATTAAAGAACAATATTCTTCATTCATTGCTGTATCCCAATCTGGATGACTTGAAGCTTCTCCAAATGTCTCTAGATCATGAGTCTTTGAAACTTGAGCCAAAAGAGAAGAGGCTCATTGGAACTGTGAACGTGTTCGATGCTGATCTAAAAGATCATCGACAAGATCTCCAACTACTTCTCGTGTTGAACGGACTCATCTAGGAAGCGGTGGTGTTGGTGCACGTTTAGGTTCAATGGACTCATCTGGAGGAAGGTGAGCAGGCGGAGGTGGATATTCATCCTCAATGTCATCATCCAAAGAAGAAGAAGAAACCAAAATAGGAGCAGTCAACGACACAAACGTCGAAGATGGCTTGCAGGTCGAAGAAGGCACAAACGTCGAATTAGGCTCGTGGGCCAAGAGATTTTCATCAAATTTAACATCTCTTCTAATAATAATTTTATTACAATGTGGTTGAAGAAGTCTGTAACCTTTGACATCTTCAGAATAACCAACAAATATACACTTCTCACTTTTAGGCTGCAATGTTTTCCTTTTCTCATCAGGAATGTGAGCCCATGCCACACTGCCAAATATACGGAAGTGACTTACATCTGGCTTAATTTTATTCCATGCTTCCTTCGGTGTTATATTCTTAAGAGCCTTAGTGGGAGTGCGATTTACTATGTAGTTTGCACAGTTGATGGCTTCCCCCTAGTACTTAAGACTTAATCCCTTTAGATTGGATCATACAATTAGCCATTTCTTTTAAAGTGCAGTTCTTTCTCTCAGCAACACCATTTTGCTGTGGTGTATATGGAACAATGTGTTGCATTTTGATGCTCTGTGCAGTGCAGTAACTTGTAAATTGATTGTTCACATATTCGCTTCCATTATGTGTTCTTAATCTTTGAAGCTGATGTTCGTATTGCTTTTCTACAAGGGCCTTGTAGGCCAAGAACTTGTCAAAAAAATTCGCTCTTAAATTTTAAGAAGTAAACCCAAGTGCTTATGGAAAAGTCATCAATGAAAGTTAAGAAATACTTGCACCAAGAAAAAGGAGAAGAAAGTGGACCACACAAGTCACAATGAACAAGTTGCAAAGGGGGCCAAGGCATGCCAAGAGGCACGTTTGTCAAAACTGTCTCGATGATGTTTGCCGAGAACACAACCGACACAAACACCATCTTTGCATGAAACAAGTGGAAGAGCAGTCACCATCTGTTGATTGCATAGTTGCTGCAATGAGCAATAGTTTAGATGACCAAACCACTCATGCCAAAGTTTGCTCAAGTCATCGCTATGGGCAATAAAAATTGATGGAAAAGATGATGGCCCAAAGTTGTCAAACTTGTACAACCTGGTAATATCATCAACAATTCCAGTTGCAAGAACATGCTGATGATATTTTAGATCCTTAATTACAACTTGGTGAGGTGAAAACTCTACGGTTTTACGTCCACCTAAATGAGTGATTTGATATGCTGATAGAAGGTTGCAGGAAAGACTTGGAACATATAATACATCATTAAAATGACCATTATCTACTTGAATTGTTCCAGATCCTACAACACTAAGAGATCTATCATGACCAACAAAAAATTTCTTCGTGTTACATTCATTTAGAGCAGAAAATTTGGCTTTATCCTTAGCCATATGATAAGATGCTCTAGAGTCAATAAGCCACTCATCAAAAGAAGAAGTAGAAGCTGCATTGAAGGAGAAACCAGAAGCAAAAAGTGCATGTCCATGAGAAGAAGAAGAAGTAGAATCAATATTGATGTTGTGCTTCTTCATCTGCTTCTAAAACTGCCATCTTCTTAAAACATTTGGACTCATCATGACCATCTTTCCCTCAAAAGTTGCAATGTCCGTCAGTCTTCTTACTTTTAGATTTTACTCCTTTGTCACCATTAGGAATGGAAGCTGGCTGAGTGGGTGTGGGACCCTTGTTTTGCTTGTTGTTGTGGTGAGGATATTGCTTCTTGGGATTTTTGGATTTATCTTTCTGCTGGGCTACTAAGGCTTTGTTGGAGGTACATGTAGTGTTGACCAGTGTTATCAGAATCGGCCCAGTCTGACAAAACCGGCTGGCTGGACAGACCTTCATGGCAAAAACGGTCGGACTGGCGGTATCAAACCGTTTTTGGTTGGTTCCATATTGAACTGGCTGGTTCCGTACCAGTTCCGGCCAAAAACACGAAACCGGATGGTTCCGATCGGTTCTGAACAACACTCATACGACACACTTAAAGGGGCGGATTTCCAATTCTTTGAAGAAAAAAAAACAATTTTTTGCCAATTTCTGTACATTATGTAGAGTTTTAGAAACTAGAAGTTGTGTTTTCAGTTTAAAAACAAAAAAATATCCTCAAAAGCAAAAGAAATGATCAAAACATGGTCTTAAAGTGAACAACAGGTTTCAAAACCAATTTTGCAGTGCTTCACTGATTGTATCTTCTTGGGTCTCTCTCAACTGTTCATGTGTGGTGTGTCCCCATTGGTTTCACTTCATATTATATTTATCAATTTTTTGATTTGTACATGCACTTCCTGCACATGTAAACTCTCACATTTATTTTCCATGCCTTGTAAGATTTTCAAAAATGCCTTTCTATATTTCTAGTTCCGACTTCGAACATTGCAAGCAACTTCCAATATTCTCCTTGTGGACACTCGAGAATGAACCCCCCAAGGTTACAAGTTGGGAAAAAACAATGAGATAGCGATAAACAAGAAACAATATACGTTCAAATGACTCGAATAAGAGAAGGGAAGAGCAATCACAAAATCATTCACACTAACACATAAATTATCATTAATCTTTTATTCCGACATGCACTCTATTTACCCTGATATGTGCATGTGATCAAAAGAGATGGAGGTATGAATAGCATACAATAATATTCCTCCATTCCATTAAAGATGGGGACCTCATTACAAACATGTTAACTATAAAATCAGTCAAACTATAACAAAAACTGTAGTATTGCACTTGATGCTATTTTGGTTATATGCATTCTATTTCTGATTTACTGAGATCACACAGAGCGCATGACAAAGAGCATACGTAGTAAGAAAAAGTCTTTCTGATCTGTTTCTGATTAGTCGAAATCGCACAGGGCTCGAGGCAAAGAGCATACGCCGATCCAAAAGAGTAGCAACCTGGAAATAAAAGACAAAAAACCAAAATAAAGCCGAAATAATAACTCTGCAAAAATTTAAAAGGGCGTATTCGGTTTTTATACCTCTGGATCTAATCGAAATGGCCGTATCTTAGGCAAACAAAAAGTTTTTCGAGTGAAACGAAAAGTGTTCCTGACTGAAACGAGCACTCTAAACGCAATGGAACAACCCTCTAAGCCAAAAAATGTATGGAAATGGCAGAAACCAGAGATGAGGAAAAACACGACTTCATGGTCTTGATCTACAATGGGAGTGGGTATTCAAATGAGCTCTGATACCATGTTCGACAACACAGGTATTCCAACAGAGGATGAACACCTAGAGTAAACACTCACACAACCAGATCAAAGATCAACACATCGATGTTTTGACGTGGTAAAACCCTTACGGGGAAACATCCATATCTCCAGCCAATGTGGCCATTTGGAGCAATTTGTTAATGCAAAAGAAAAAGATTATAGAGAGATTTATAAGAGAGGTTGTCCCAATTGATCATCGACAAATGACCCTCCATGCTTTTTAAATAGAGATCATGGACCAATCAGGTGTTAAGCCACGAATCAATGTAGCTGTTAAGATCGAGGAGAATATGAACTGTTGGAGCATTCTATGTCAAGAACATATCGTGACCGTTGGATTTCCTAACTACAAATGGATACTAATGCATAGTAAAGAAACACACTAAGAAACACACTTTTACTTAACGACACATTAGACCAAGTTGATCTTAACTAACTCCTAAGTGTCTAAATATCCT
>JASDQU010815605.1:23534-46931 GCA_032191745.1 Picea mariana
AAATGCAGATGGTTTGGTCTCTCCCTAAATACCAAGAAGTCTTTGTTTTCCATGCAGGAAGGAAAATTGTTGGGACACATCATATCAGTTGAGGGGGTCAGGATTTATTCAAGCAGAGTAGAAGCTATTCAAGCCTTATCACTTCCAAGATCCAAGAAATAAGTTCAATCCTTCCTGGACAAAATCAACTTTCTAAGAAGGTTTGTTTCAAATTTTGTTGAATTGATGAAGCATATCACAACCATGCTCAGGAAGGGGAACGAAGTAAAATGGATTGTTGAATCCAGAGAATCCTTCAACCAAATCAAGAAGGCATTGACTGAAGCACCTGTGTTTATCAGTCCTGATTATTCCAAGGATTTTATGATTTTTTCCTTTGCTTCATTTGATATGGTGGTCGTTTTTTTACTACAAAAGAATGATGCACGGCTGGAGCAGTTTATTTCTTTTTTCAGCAGAGCACTTAGAGATGCAGAAGTCAGATATGGAGAAGCGGGCCTATGCCTTGGTGAAATCCCTCAAGGATTTCAGAGTCTATGTCCTGCATTCAAATATCATTTCATATGTTCCTTCAGTTTTTGTGAAGAACATCTTCATCCAACCTGACATAGACGGGAGGAGGAGCAAGTGGATTTCCAGAATCCTTGAATTTGACCTGAAAATAAAACCCACCAAGCTAGTTAAAGGCGAAGGTTTAGCCAAGCTATTGGCTGAATCTAATTGTAAATATTTGGAGGTTAATTTCATCAACACTCACTCAGAAAATCAGCAGGCTGAAGTGTTTGATAAGAGCACTCAAGACAACCCCTCATTAGCAGAATGTACCTGGTACAAAGACATTATATTTTTTCTGCAGGAATTGTGACCTCCATATGGTATGGGAAAAATCAAGGCAAGAGATCTTAAGCTCAAAGCAATTAAATATTGCCTTCTTAAGCAGGCTTTGTATTGGAAAGACCCTCTAGGGATGCTTCTGATATGTTTAGACCCACTAGAAGCCCAAAATATTATGTTTGATTTTCATGATAGCCTATGTGGGGGACATCACTTCTGGAGAACCACAGCCTACAAAATTCTCAAGGCTGGGTATTTTTTGCCTACTCTGTTCACTGATGTCTGTGTGAAAATTAGGGCTTGTATTAAATGTCAAAAATTTGTTGGGAAGCAGCAGCTCAAGTCTCTGCCTTTGAATCCTGTAGTAGCTTCAAGACCCTTTCAGTAGTGGGGCCTAGAATTTACTGGAGAGATTCATCCTCCTTCAAGTGGTCATAACAGGTGGATCTTAACTGCAACAGATTATTTCACCAAGTGGATAGAAGTTATCCCCACAAGGAGTGCCTCTCACAGATTAATCATTGGTTTTCTTGAAGATATTATGGCAAGATTTGGTTGTCCAAAAAGGATCGTCATTGATATTGTTGCATCCTTCAAGGCTAAGCCATTAATCCAGTTTTGTGAGAAGTTTGGAATTTCATTGATTCACTAAACTCCTTACTACCCCCAAGGGAATGGATTGGTAGAATCCTCTAACAAGGGCCTTATAAAGATTATAAAATGATTTCTAGAGGACAACAAGAAAGCATGGGATTCAAAGCTCAAATTTTCTATGTGGGCTGATAGAGTGACAACAAAGAGGTCCCTGGGCATCTCTCCTTTCCAATTGGTATATGGCACTGAAGCAGCCTTCCCTTCTCAGCTTGCCCTGCCTGTGGTGAAATTTTTCCAAGACTACCACGAAGAACCTAATGATATGATCAAAAGAATTCATCAATTGGTAGAAATCCAGCAGACTAGAGAGCAGGTGATGGACAGAGCACATGACCGTCAGTAGAAAATCAAGCAAGCATTTGACGGGAAAAGTAGTAAGGAGGATTTCTAGCCGGGGGATCTAGTGCTCAAATGGGATGCGCTGAGACAGGACAAGGGCAAGCATGGTAAATTTGAAGCCCTTTGGATTAGACTCTTCAAAATTTATGAGACACTTTCAAATAATACTTACATATTGCAGAATTTGGAGGGTGATGAAGTTTTTAATGGCCCAATAAATGGGCACTTCCTGAAAAAGTTTTTTGTTTAAATCTGCACTTGGCGTCCCACCATTGTAAATATCGTTCCTATTTTATGTTCATTTTGTTTTTAATACGAGACTCAATAGCCCAAATATAAGGCACTGGAACTACTTGTTCTTGGCAGCTCACAAGGAGCATGCCATCCCTTGTGGAGCCAAATGTTATCACATAAACTTGTCAAAGCCTTAGGCGTTTGTGTTTTCTACCTAAGTCTTTTTTTTTCTTGTCTCTCTTCCTTTTGTAGACCCGGTCGTAAGGTTTTTTCTTTTCGCTTATATTTTTCTACTTTGCCTACCTAATAGGTGTCAACCCTAAGCCTTTTTTGTTTTCCCTAAAGTCGAGTGCTTCTCTCTTTACCTCTGTCATTGATCCTCTTCTTTCCTGAGCCTTCAACCAGTCATCCAAGAAATTGTTCACAGTCCACAGTCGTGAGCACCAAGCGCAACACTTGAAGAAAACTAATATAAAATCAAATCAAGCGAGCGAGCAGGATCAACTTTCAGTGGCGGAGATCCATCTGGCAAAGTGGATAGACGACCATCAGGTAATCAAGATCATACAGTTGCACCAAGTTTAGCATCAAGGAGATTTTTGAAGTTTCAAAATGATCGGAGCCATTCATTTTAGAAGGACACGTGGTGCACGATTAACATAAATCGTGATTTCGCGAGTCAGAGCAGTCAAATAGCAGAGTCTTTGGAACTCGCAAAATGCGAAATTGCAAAAAGATCACACTTGTTGATCAAAGGAGAGATCTGGACCGTTGGATCAGCTTTTTTCAATTTCGCGAGTCAGGAAAGTAGGAGGGTAGAGTCTTGAAGACTCGCGACATGTGAAGTCCATAAATGATCTTGATCATCCATTCCCAAAAGGCACATGGTGCAGGATCAACATAGAGAGAGTCGTTTGGGGGGAACTGAAGTAAGAAGTGTCGATGACCCAATGTCTCAAAAACCCGATGTTCATTAGTGTTGTCTGATGCAAAGGGATACGTGTCACCTGATCCAAGAAATCGTGATTTCGTGACTCGGGGATTTCAGCAGGGATCACAATGAAAACTTGAGAAACGTGAAATCCCGAAGCACCTGGGAATTAGGCACACGGTCACAGCCTAGGGTCAGATGAAAAGTAGTTGCACAAAGGATCAAAATGCCTGATTTGGTCATAGAGGAAGATCTACTTGACCTCGAGGTGCCAGAATTGACTCGAAGGAGTCATAAGCTCACCCGGGACATTCATGGGTGTCAGGCCTTGCCTCGATCCTGATGTAGTTATTTAATGGAAATAGGGGAGGTATTTGAAACCTTGTTCCACCCTGTAAATGGAAAGCATGGAAGCGTCGGCCATGGAGGCAGGCTGACAACCCAAGGCCTCTCTGTCAATGAATTTTCCTGCAAAACCCATAATGATCTGAGATTGCGTCTGACAGAAGAATGCAAGTGAAAACTGGCAGAAGAAGGTGCATATGTGAAGCTTTGAATGAAGTAGCTAGGTCACACCCTTGGTGTTGGCAGGTTTCTTTGAGAATAAATACTCAGTTTTGATATTTTGTTAGGGTCGATGGTAGAGCTAAGCTCATGTATTGTAAAGTTTTAGTGAAGTCTCTGGTTCTCTGGTTATGTATTGTGATCTAAGATTTCTGGATTAATCGAAGTCATCTTTTTTTCTTCGTCTTATTTGCCTCTGATACTGAGAGAGTTCATGTATGACTGATTCTCATGAATTGTTGTGATCATGTTATGATGGATGTTGATTATAATACCGTCATGATTTCTTTCAGTTTCATTGAAATTGGAACCCAGTAAGATCTTGTGTTTTCATTTTTTCTTCCTTAGGCTGTTGAAGACCTGATGTTCACGGCATGTCTCTACATTTTCTTACCAAAGTCTTCCTCCTACTCACCCTATCTCTGACTTACTGACTAAAGTTGATTCTAGACCTCATTGCTTACGCATACTAGTCTGGCTTCCTGAGTTAAAACAATATTATCTCGAGTCTGTGCCCATTTGACCCCTTCAAAAAATTAACCCGTGACATAAAATTCTGATGGGTAATGGAATTACCTTCGACGCAATCCGGAGGTGACTTCTAGTGCTAACAACGAGAACCCAAGGAAAATAAATATGAAGGATATCATCTTGGAGCTTATAGTCTTTTGTTGTATAATAATAGGTTTTATGTGCTTAATTCAGCAGAGTTGAGACATTTGGTCATGGATGAATTGCATAAGATACCATATGTAGGTCACCTTGACTACCAGAAAATGGTGACAGCAATAAGGAAGTTGTATTGTTGGTTCAAGATGAAGTAGGAAATCCCAAAGTACATTGTTAAATGCCTGGAATGTCAGTAGGTGAAAGTTGAGCATAGACATCTTGTAGGTCTATTGCAACCTTTTTCTATTCCAGAGTGGAAATGGGAAAAAATTTCCATGGATTTCATTACAGGTCTACCAATGACAATCAAGCAACATGATGCAATCATGGTTGGGGTGGACAAGATGATAAAGGAAACTCATTTTATTCCCCATTAAGTCTACTTTCAAATCCATAGATGTTTCTAATGTGTTTATAAAAGAGATTTTCATATTGCATGGTTTACCCAAGACCATAATCTTGTATAGGGATGCCAAGTTCATTTCAAGTTTTTGGAAAAGCTTGTTCATAGGATTAGGAATGTAATTGGAGTTTAGCATGGCCTACCATCCTCAAAAATATGGTTATACTGAAATAGTGAACAGAGTGATAGAGGACATGTTGAGGATGCATGCTATGCATCAGCCTAAGTAGTGGGAAGAGTATCTACCCCTGGTAGAGTTTGCCTACAACAATGGTTATTAGGAGTCATTGAAAATGAGCCTATTTGAGGTTATGTATGGAAGAAAGTATAGAGTTCCAATCAACTGGGATAGTGTAGTGGATAGATTCATACTTGGACCAGAATTGTTGAAGGAGATGGAACTTGCCATGGTTAAGATAAGGTAGAATTTGAAAGTTGTCGAAGATAGACAGAAGAGCTATGCAGATAGAAAGATAACTCATCGAGATTTCAAAGTGGGAGATCATGTGTATCTCTGATTAAAAGCCAAAAATAAGTTCCCTGATAATAGGGATATGTGATAAGTTAGCACCTTGCTATTGTGGACCATTTGAAGTCATGGAAAGAGTGGGGCATGTAGCATACATACTTTCATTACCACCTATTGTTAAAGCTCATAATGTGTTTCATGTGTCTTTGTTAAAGAAATATGTACATGATTCTAATCATGTTATTGATTGGAATATGATATAGGTGGAACCAGAGGGAGAATTCCATCATGAACCTCAATGCATCCTAGACAGGAAAGAAACAATGCTCGAGAACTGAGCCATTTTGCAGGTCAAGGTGCAATGGAAGCACTTTGGAGTAGATGAGACTACATGGGAGCTAGAAGATGCCAGAGATTGGCATAACCATTTTTTTTTTATGTATAATTGTATATACATGGTGTTTTTAAACACCGAGAATGATGTTTCTTTTCATGGGGAGGGGAATGTAACACCATGTTTTCCCCAAGACAGTAATTATATGTAAGACTTCATATGTCATGTTTATGAATCATGTAATCATGTTTTGATTATTGAAAACACTAGACCGTTGACTGAGAGGGAACAACCTTGAAAGTATTGGCCATGATACACAATTGGGAATCGATGATGTAAGGATTGATGATGTGGTATGGTGAGATGGAGATAAGTTTTTTTTATGAAGAAAACATGAAGTTTATTTAACAATGTAACTTATTCTTGCTAAGAATAAACTTACACCTTCCAGTGTACTTGATCTGAATGGAACCACGCGACCATTTATGGGAGGTCAGGGAAGTGGTTGAAGAAATTAGTAGTTGTTGATGGATTGGTCTCTTGAAGGAGGAAAGGGACAATTGAATGACTTGATAGCACGAAACCATGGATTTTCCTTTTCAGGATGGGAATCGCAAGTTGCAGGTTACATCTGCAGGAAGCCATGAGAGCCCCGAAGGGATTGGTCGAAGAAGAGACAAAAGTTGGAAATACACCACTAGACCAGGACATTCAACAAAAGAAGAGGTAACACACTAGACACATTAGAGATGGAAAGATAATAACACAATGAGTAGCTGAGAGTGGTGTCTGAAAAACAACATCACACGGTGCAATGAAAAAAGAACACTTTGAAAAAGAGTGAGTGTGCAACAAACTTACAATCCGAGAGTGCAGTGATCAAAGGTGTTCATTGGAGAAGATCAAAGAAAAGAGAAAGTGGAGAGTATTCCATGAAGAAAATAGGAAACTCGTCCAATTTTACAATGATCACCCTAAACTAGAGAAGACCCGAATCCAAACTGGAGAAATAATGGATTTCAGCTTGGTGCTTACTGGACAAAAAACGGCACTAGCAAGGGTAGGTCATTGAGGGAATGTTTAGAAAATAAGGAACTCCCTCATGCAGAGGAAATATAGTTGAGAACCACCTGATAAACCTTTAGATAACATGAGCTTGATGGGAAGGGGGGAACTTCTTTATTGTAAGAGGAGGAAGGAGAGTAACCTTCATGGATCATCTGAGCTGGAAACCAGTTGAATCATTCCCCTTGTGGTAGCATGGCTTGGCACGAGGGTGGCGTACTATAGGAAGGAAATCCATAGTATGGACTAAGGTTGGGAGGAAAGGTGTCCTCTCTTAGTAAGTTGGTGTTGGAATTTCTTTGATCAGATAAGTATACATCTTGGTTTGTTTAATTATGTTTGAAGGTTGTATACATGTAAATTTATGAATTAAATGGGAAATGTGAAGGTTTATAATCAATTAATTGAACCCCTGAATGAATGGAATGTATTCATTATGGTTTTTACTTGGTCAGATAAGTTATGAAAATGAACTAGTATGGATAGCTTGTGTCCCTATGAACCTTGAAGCTTTAGAAGAAAGTTTGTAGCACATGGAAAAAAACAATTTTTACCCAGTTGTGCTAGTTTCTTGAATTTGGGGAAGTTGTTGTGAGGAGTGGAGGACCTTCATCCCTGAGGAGATCTCAATTTTTATGTGGAAATCTTGCAATATATGCAAGAAATTCCTTTCAACTAAGTTAGTAGGCCTTAGACAGTCTGAGAGTAGACATCGATCTAGGGAAAAATCTGGATCGTTGAACTTCGAGGTTAGTACGTTGGACTAAGGTTGTCGTAGGTGTTATGAAGTGGATAATGGCATACGTTCGATGACAAAATTTCAAGAACCATAGATTTCTCGAAATATGTGTGCAAGATCCTAGTCGTTGGATCTGGTGAAAACCACTCCAAGGAGGAGGATTCCAAAACCCTGACAGGCCATCATTTCAACCTCAAAAACCATGGAGACTATTGGATTAGATGAATGATGATCATTCGATCCATTGGATAGGAGCATGGTTAGAGTGAGATATTAAGAGTGGATTGTAAACTTGAAGTGGAGGCGCTTCGAAGGGAGGGATTCTGGAAAAAAAGGAGAAGCATTGATCAGTATGTGGGTGAGATTTAATCTCAGCCACAAGTTTTGTGGGTCCCATATTGGTTGTAATAAGAATGGGTTCTTATGCAAGGAGTAATCGTCAGGAAAGTAGAGGCTTTGATGTGATCATAGCCATTAGAAATCCAGGTCTGAGGACTATTAAATTCCAGGAAATGGCCCATTGGGATAATGTCGTAGGAGGGGAGGCCAACATAGATGGTTGGGGTACTATGATGGAATAGGTTTGAATAATGGAATAGGTATGAAAATGTCCAGATTGTTACTCTAAGGAAGAAAGACAAACCTGACCATATAATTGAGGGTGCATACATACTCGGGGACTTTAGTAAACTAGGTGAAGATATTTCCCTGAGAATTAATAAGAGTCATTATAGATTACATTGTAATAGGAGAAGTCCTCACTTAAATGACTCATGAGTCTGATAGCATGCCAAGAGAGAGAAATAAAGGAAAACCAACATCACACTAGCCTAAGTTTGGATTAGGGGGTCGGGTGTGCCACACTCATGCACACATGTTTCCTATAATGACCTTTGCATCATGTGTTGTAGTTCTTCACATACTCTCTCCTCCTCTAGATCCCTCTATGCCTCACACAGAAAATACTTATGTTGCGCAGCATCAAACTTAGAAATGGATTGCGTGACTTTTTTTATCTTCCCTTCTACATTCTAACCCAATATTTCTCCATGCTCTAAGTCCATTCCCATCCTCCTAGGGTTACCACCCACACATCAGCTTCCTTTTCTTTCTTCTAATTCCCACGAGGCTCTACAATCACCATTTTGTAGTGTGCCTTCTTCTCTTCTTGTTTCTTCAACAAGTTGTGGAAATATTAAATGGCATGCTCTATACTGTAACAGTACCCCACATAGGGTGCACGATTTGGTACAAAACCCCAAAATGTGAGCCACCTCGCCATAATTAAAACAAGTGGGTAATATTCCTCCACCTCCATTGTATCCCTGTCCATATCCACCTCTCAAACCTCCTTGGTATCCACCTCTCTCCACACATCCACGGTCACCACCTTTTTTCTCTTACCTAACCCGAAATTTGTCATGAGTGTGGTACTGCATCAACTGAAGTGATCGACATTTGTTCACATCATGCCCCATGGATTTGCAAAACTTGAAAAATTAAGTATGTGTAGTCTTTTGTTACTTCTGAAGTGTTGGGCATTAGGGATGGATATATCCCCATTGTTTGTGAATCTCGCACCGCTTGGTCTTATTCCCAGTCAGAAATGGATTTGTTGCACCTGTTGAAAATTATTTTCCCCACATAAGACATCCATCCCTACAGTGACCTTCTGACCGGTAAGTAGTACACCATATAAGATCGTGCACCACTTTTGTATTATCCATATCTTGCAACTTCATTGTAATATTTGTAAGTTGGGACTGCACCTGTGCCAATCCTATTGATGTCTCTCCACCTTCTAGCGTAGCTTCCAGGTACATCATAATCTCTACATCCTTTGCTTGATTATTCACCTTCTCTTGGGTGAGTGAGACTCAGATATGGTGGAGTAGTCTTGCAATGAACCACTCCCTATGTTGAAAATCTTGGATCTAAAATGTTAGACTATCTAACATTATTTTGAACCATCGGTCATAGTCCCATATGGTTTCTCCAGAATTTTTCTTGATCTCTTTGTTATACACTAAGATTCTAACTTAGGATTTTGAAACCCCCTAAGAATATATCTCTTAATTTATATCAAGGCCTCATGTGTCCCACTGGCATAGCCACCTTGTACTTCGTGTACCATGTCAAAGCTTTATCTATGAAATTAGTCTCTAGCTGCATTATCTTCGATGTTTCATTTGTTATCCTCTTCACATACCATATGGAATCACATGTGAACCAATGTTACTATGTATTTTCCTTACCTGTCCCATGGAGAACAAGAAGCCTCATTGTTGTATCTTGATTCTCCATTCTCAATATAGCATCGTGTCCTCTTGACTAATTGTTGGTCATTGGTGATATTGGTATTGATACCCTTACCTATGAAGTATTGTTGACTTTCATATTTTTCTTATCATCTTATCTCGATGTTGTCTGATATCCTTTCTTATTGGTTACATATGTGCAAGGTGGTTGGTTCAAAGAGGGGGTTCCTCCATCCTCTCTCATCATCTTCAGTGAGGGATCCCAAAGAGATTCCTACCCATAGCCGTGCAAGACCATTCACTATAACTAAAGCCTCCTCCCCTTCTTAGAGGGGTTCCTCTCCATCTTCTCCTACATCAACTCTTCTACATTACACCTTCTATTCCTCATAATTTGAATTATCTATTAGTATCCAAGGGCATCTAAATTCGTCTTATTCAAACCTACTACCACTACTCTCAGTATCCTCACTTGATACCGTACTCCTAATGTTGTGTCTCTTCGATGGTCTATCTCCTTTTTTTCTCCTCTCTAGCATAACACCCTCTCCCACACATCCTTCTAGTGCAGCCTCCTTCCTCTTCATTCTAGGTTTTTCCCCTCATATTTCACCCATTGTTGTCTTCTTTCCTCTCCTTTGTTCGACTTTCCTCCTTAGCTCAACTCTTCTTACATATATCTTGGCTCTTTCTCTCCTATTCTCTTTTGGGTCCATTCTCTCCTCACCCCATCTCAACATCTTATGGATCCTCTCAATATGATCCATCTTCTCTATCTATTTCCCCCCTTCTTTTCATCTCCTCCCTAGCATGAGGGGGTATACTCGGCCATCCTATATGGATCCATGTGTATCAATCCTTTTTCTATGAACAACATTTTGATACACATAGGAATTTCTTCCAACAATCTCTTATGAGGACCTTCAACAAAATTTCTTTCATCCTCGCTAAAATAATCACTATATTCGATGTTGAACTCGATAATGTATCCTTCCTTTACTCGGTTGAACCAAAATTCTATTTCTCAATCCCACTTATTATCCACCACTTTCAGTTTATTGACTATATTTTGGTCCCATATCAGTGGTTCTTGGACTCTCAAAGCAGTGTTAATGGTTGTTTGCCTCTTTATCCATTCATACAACAAACCTGGAAACTCAGCAAAGAAAATCTCATGTAAATCAATGTAGATATACCTTTCTTTCTAACGTTCAATGTTGGTTATCAGATCCTTGGTCTCTTGTCGTGCAAACTCATATTCCTTCACAGATAACCAGTCTTGTATTTCCTCTCGAGATGGATTCCACCTCATTCTTTCCTTTCATCATGCAATAGAAAACCTTCAGGTCCCGACAACAGAACCATTTATTGTCTTGTTGTCACATGCCCTTCCAAATACCAAGGGGTTGATGACCAAGGGTTTGTCTAGAGTTGACCAACAAAACCCCAAGACATCTTCATATCAATCCTCAGTTGAGGACCAAAGAACGTCTCACATGAGATGCCGTGAGAATCACAGATACCATATGGTCTTATGTCAAATGTGAAGGGATAATGCACACAAGGAAACCATTTTACCTTTCATTCATTCATTCTATCTCATTATCAAACTATTAATCAGAAACCATTAACACAAGAATTCATCTCACTCATAAACATGTATCAAATGACAAAGAGAATGTTGGCTTTGTATTATATTCTTTAAAAATTCAGGATGCATACATAAGCAAACTCATATTACACATAGAAATGTTCTCTACCCTATGATTCATTCGACATCCATTGCATTACACTAGTCCATGCGCTCTTTGCTCATGCTCTACCTAGAACTGACTCCACTACAGACTCTAATCAGAAATTTTTTTTAAACTCATACCAAATTGATACCAAACTCTAACAAGACTTATACAAAACTCATACTAGAAAAATGAAAAACTCAGACATACTTCTTCCTCTTTCTTCCAAAACTGGGTTTTTCTCTTTTTCTTCTTCTTCTGCTTCTTTTCTCTTGTGCTCTGTCAATTTCTTCTTTGCTCCACTCTCTCTAGTGATCGCCAATTCCACACGCTTCTTATGTCGGCAAGAAACCCACATAACATCCTTGAAGCATGGCAATCCTAATGAATTTTCCAGTTCATCCATCAACTGTCCCATGATCTCTCGTGTTGTTTGTATCCATCATTCAGAAAGATTCTCGAATATCTTCTTCTGATTCAGACTACATGGAGTATCTTCTTGATCCTCTATGTGCAGTACAAAAATTGTTTGGCATGCGTTTCGTATTCCTTCCATCATGCAACTACTAATATGTACACACAAAATTGATGTGTGTGCACAAAGTTGATCTGTGTGTGTGCGCAACTCACCCAAAACCTTGGGTGGAAACATTCACATAAAACATTAAAATCAAGAAAAAGTTTTAGGAAATAAAGTCATGAATAAGACCCCCTTAGACCCCTCCTCTCTTGTGGATAACTCAACCCCCATATATATGTCCATCTCCATCTGGCATCACATTTTTATTTATAAAATTCTGGATTTACAAATTCACATATTACATCACTTGGCCTGCAACCAAATAGCATATCTACATTATACATTACTAAACTAGGGATTATAGCAGGGATGTTACAAGAAGGATAGAGAGTCAATGTAAGTAACCACTTAAAGTGGGAAACCTCTTTTTATGATATATCAAATGCACAAGACTTGGTGCTAATTCAAATGAATCTCTTTTATTATAAATAGGAGATAAAGTTGGTATGATGCATCTTACACTCTAGGCTAACCTAACTATAACTAATATATCAATAATGAATGAGGGTTAGGGCCCTAACATAGCCCCCCTTTTTTTTAAATATTTGTGATGGAGGCTCATAATTGGGGGTGTTTCTTCATGAATTGTTCATTTTCCCAAGCTTCTTTTGGAGGCATATTCTTCCACTTGATTGGGTACTCCATAATGGGTCTATTCTGAAGAGAAAGATAATATTGATCTATAACTTTTTTTGGTTCAAGTATCAACTTTCCTTCTTTCTCTAATTCTAAAAGTTCAATATGTACTCGCATAGTTTATCCCAAAACATTTTTTAAGAAAGAGACATAGAATATCTTATGAATGCAAGAAGAAGGACAATCTAACTCATAAAACACTTTTCCAATCTTTTGAAAAATCTTGGAGGGTCCATAAAATTTTGGAGCTAGTTTCTTATTCTTCTTTTGTTTGAAATCAGTTTGCTTATAATTTTGAAGTCTCAAAAATAACTACTCCCCCACCTTAAATTGTCTTTCACTCAATGTTGATATATTTGTTTCTTCATACTATTATGGGCCATTTGAAGGTTTTCTTTAAGTATTTTCAAAAATAATTTATTATTTTCCATATATGAGTCTACTACTTGTACTTTGGAATGGTCTTGAAAAGAGTATGTGATACTAGAGGCTAGATATCCATAAAAAGATTCAAATGTGGACATCTTAGTAGCTATGTGATAGGTGGTATTATACCACCATTCTACTGGGAAGCCACTTTATCCTTAGCTATTGTTTTTTTGAAGAATAGAAATGAAGATAACCCTCTAAATATTTGTTAACTATTTTTGCTTGACCATCTATTTGTGGATGATATGTTGAACTCGTGGTTAGTATTGTTCCCCTTATCTTTCTTAATTGTTTCCAAAAATTTCTTGTGAATTTTGGATCTTTGTCATTTGCTATTACTTTAGGAAATCCATGAAGTCTATGAATTTCCTTCATGAACACTTTTGATACTTAGCTTACAGTGTGTGTACTTTGAATCCCACAAACTTTGGATAATTTGTGAGTCTATCCATGACCACAAAAATGATATCCTTTCCTTATTATTTTGGTAAACCTGGAATGAATTCTATTGATATATCTTTCCATCTTTGATTAGGTATGTGTGAATATTGAAGTAACAGTGGCGTAGAAACCATAGAATCATTTAAGTGTGAGAATGATAGGGTGTTCACTCCATACAAATGAGTTTTTCTTCATGAAAGATGTGAGTGGGCCTGCAAAGCGTGCATGATTCTTAATATTTTTTTATATAATATCCTATCAAACCCAAAAATCCTCTAATATCCTTAATGTTCTTAGTGTAATTTCCCCACTATAATAATCCCCATTTTAATTAATGCTTAATGTAGATATAATGTGTGGCCATGGCTAAGTGATGTATATGGGAATTGTGTTTCTGAATTTTAATAACAAAATGTGATCCCACCTACTAGGGGATATGGACAGATATGGGGGTAGAATTAACTCGTAAGAGAGGGGAGGGTCCAAGAGAATATCTAAGAGGGGTCCAAGGGGGGAATCTCCGATGTCTATTAATTGCACCCACTTCCTAAAATTACTCTTGGTATATGAACCTTCTAATGTTCTGTTGAGTGTTCCCAAAGACAATCATTGAATACATGTAAGAGGATGGGTGTGAAAAGTCACATCCCATACTTATTGGGAGCATGGGGGTTGAGTACAATCATCTTGGGGAAGTATGTGAGTCAATCAAGAAATCCAAAGGACAAGAAATTTGTATGCGTATTTACAATCATTTTAGATAGTCAATTTTTTGCATGAACAACAAGAAGAGAGTAGAAAAGAAGAGGTTAGAGCTGGAGCAACTATGGAGGGAGAATTTTGGAGCATTTATGGAGATTTTTTGGAGCAAAAGAATAAAAAGCCAAATTGTCAAGCCTAAATATTGAACTCTTGTGTGAGTTTCATTGTAACAACAAGTGTTTGTCATTTTTTTCTGGTAGTTTTCCTGGAAATGAGTTCCCTTGAGTTCCCACTAGAGAGGTTCATTGTTACGTGTGCCAGAGAGACCCTAAGAAATGAATGTGATTCCCGAGGGAATGATACCAGTGAAGGGTTCCTTTCCTTGGTTTGGGCAGGTCGAGAGAAGAGCATTGGTGGAAAATCAGGATAGCTATAGGAGAATACTAGTGGGTTGTCAGTTTTTCTGAGATGTGAGTGGGTAGTGAGAGACTACCCTCTTTTGTGGATTTCTAGCCCCAGCTCGGGGGTGACTTTCTATTGAAATTTGGAACAACAAGTCTATGTTTGGGAGGAATTTCCATCCCAATCATTTGGTTGCACAATCATTTTTAAAAGATAATATTTTTATCTTGTCTTTGTGTTGCATTATGAGTTTAATTGTTTTGTATTAACTCTGTGTCTTAGAACAATTTATATGTTGTTGTATTTGAATTTATTAGCTGGATTTTATGTTTATTTTATAATGTTGTAAATGCATCTAGTTCATGGTATCAACAAATGGTTAAAATTGCATGCTTTCTTGTAATTGGTAAGCTACATGATTAGTTAGCAAAAAAAATTTAATATATGGTTAATTCCACATGAAATGGACCTCAGTTGGGTTGGGGAACATTACATTATGGTATCAAATCCCTGTGGTTCAAACATTGGGCTTGTATGGGCTAGGACAAGTGTGAATTGGGAATTTTGTTGTTACGGATTTCGATCTATGCGAATTTGGGGGGAAATGGTGAAAATCAGAGAGAATTCCCCAAATTTGTGAGAAGATTCAGGTTGAATTTGCCTCGTAGCCATCAAAGAGAGGCTTAATGGCATCAATATGTAGAGTTTCATAGATGAGTTCAACTTGTAAGGTCGAAATTCATCTTTTAATGGTCTCTACAGAATTGGGTGAAGTTTGGTGAATCAACGGCAGAGATCATGTTTGATTTTGACATCAACATACAAGATTCATTGGAATAAATTTAAAAACTTATAAGGTTTTTCAGAGTTAGCAAGCTCGAGCAGATCAACGACCGAGATTCATTTTTAGCAGTTAGGAAAATGAGATAAATCGGCATTCTAGATTCATTTTTGACCATTGGGAGGTTAGAGCATATCAACGGTCAAGATAATTTTGAACGATAAATTGGCAGTCCAAAATCATCTGGGATTTGGTCGAAAATTTCTAAGTGTAGGAGTTGGCCAAGAGAATTCGTTGATGCTAGATGGTCGGGTAAGCCAAATTGACAAAGTGTTTCAAGCACCAACAAAAATTACCAATGTTCGATGATCATATCAGCAATTTTAGCGAAGCGTTTTGTTCGCCAACGAAAATTGTCAATAGTCGATGATCGAGTCGGCTGATTCAACAAGGTGTTGGTTCATCCAAGAGAAGTTGTTGATCGTCGATGAAGGAAAGAGGGTGATGATGTGTTATGCCATGTTAGGATACATGTTTCATGCCACGTCAGTTAGAGTGCCATGTTAGAGTCTACATGTCACGCAACGTCAGTTAGAGTGCAATGTTAGAATCTACATGTCATGCCACATTAGCATCCACATGTCATGCCATGTCATCCAAGAGATGTTCCATGATCAGGTCGGACGAATTGGTAAGGAGTTCCACCCATCAATAAAAATCATCAAGGGTCGATGTCTGATGGCCAGGTCGGTCAGTTTAGTGATGTCTTGCAAATCAATTATCAAATGAAAGGGAAAATGGTCAACGGCTGGCTCAGTAGTTTTGGCAATGTGTTGCATGCGCCCAAAGGAAAAATTCAATCACTGATTGTCGATAGAGTTCAAATCAATGACTGATATTTCACCCGATTTGAAATCAATGGCTCAGATTACAATCATTTTTCTAGGAAATTTTTAGGTTTTTGAAGGTCATGAACTTGTGGGGTGATTTTAAGGCCCTAAATGACATTTTTAGGCAATAAAAATAAATGATATCATAGTGTACCAAATGTACACTTTCTCCCTGCAACTTAAATGAAAGAACTCAAAGAGAGATTTCCAATGAGCTATCCTGGACGCAAAACAGAGCACGTATGAGAAAGTTACAGCTGAAACAGTTAAGGTAAAATTACAGCATCAATTTACTTCCAGAAGGCATAACTCCTTGCTCAAAAGTTTGTTTGGGGCTTAGGAGTAGTCTATGGAAAGCTTATGAACCATAGAAGACAGTCATAGAGATAGATTTGGAATATGGGTATGTAAAAATGTGCAAGAAGAGAAAGAAGAAACATGTATTATACAAGGATAAAAAAGGGAAAAATAGTCTAAACTTCTATAGACCATAACTTTCAGCTCGAAGCTCATATTTGATTAAACGAATACTTGTTGGAAAGGTATTTAGGATCAGAATACATTTGTTCACCCATATTTTGAATTGGGCACTAAAATTTTCTCAGAAAGAAATAACGTAAATTTTACAGCAGTAAGTGAGTGGAAATTGCAGCATGTGAATGTTGTAACTTTTCACTTAGAACTCATAATGAGGCATGAGTACAACCATTGGAGAGTTTTTTCAGAGAAGGATGTGTCTAAGGAATCATATTTTGAATTGGTGCAGTGTTTCCTTGTTGATAAAAAATTTTGATCACCTTAATTTTCTGCTCTTTGGAATAATAAAAAAAATGATATCAGAAGGATGAATTTGTGTATTCTCATCAGCTCATGGTGTATTCCTTAGTCTCAACTTCATCATGAATTTTACGGAATCAAAATATGAGTCTTTATACTCGCGATACTCATAGTTTTTTCCAATTTCCCAACAAAGAGATTGCGAGAAGAGTTTTGAAGAATTGATGAGGAATTTCTTCTAAGTATCGTGCCCCTCTTCTTCCATGTGCTACACTTATCCCTTTTTCAGCTTACATTTCCTCCTCCAACACTTATATTATTTTTTAACGCCCTCTCCTCTCAATCTCCTAGTCATTTTCCCATTCCTCGCACAACTCAATACTCTCCATATCCATACTTAAACATTTTTACAACTTCCTCTCATATCCCTTCAGTTCTCTTCTTATCTCATATTTAGTCATTTCTCTCTCATTCCTTAAGTCTCTCCATCTCCATACTCCATACTACATTTTTACAACTTCCTCTCTTATCCCTTCAGTTCACTTCTCATCTCATACTTAGTCATTTCTCTTTCATTCCTTACTCTCCATATCCATACTCCATACTTATTAATTTCTCTATTTCCACTTTACTCTCCATACTAACATATTCCATATTTCACATAACCTCTTTAGCCTTTTTACGAAGATTTACCTCACTTACCTCTACATTCACATAAACACTTCATTTATTTTTTAATATTATATCCTAAGTTTATTTCCCTTTATTTCTGAGCACACCTCACAATGACACACGGAAGGTGATTGGGTGGTGATTGTACATGATGTGTTAGGAATTCATAGGTTGATTAGGTAGTGATTGGAAGATGACTGGGTGACCAAAATATTACTGAGTCATGAATTTTTCAAAGGCATGAGAGCTATAGTAAGACTTCCATAAGCTCATGTATTTCACACATGAATGATAAGGGAGGCGTATTCATTATAAACACTAATTGTTTCCCTTCCCAAATGAATGTGGGACTAAAAAATGTGGAATCAAATCAAGGGAAAAGATTTACCCACAAACCAAATAAACGATGGTTGAGTTGTTGCCTTCCAGAGCTCATAACTCTTGATCCAGATGTTCGTTTTGGACAAATGATACCTCGTTGGAGAGGTAATTTTAAAAGGAAGAAAATGGAATAGGTTTCAATGGACTAGTTTTTCCATGATATTTCTAAAATTTAAAAGAAAAGGCAGCTATATTTTCATGACTTGCTGGGAAATTTATTTGGAACCTTGACTTCGCGAAGCTATAAGTTGAGATACAGACCTCCAAATTTCACTCAAGAGAAATCATTCAAAAGTTGGAATAATGAAGATTATTTACAGAATGGTTTCCATGACTGAGAAGTCACTTATCATCCTCAGAAAATTAAAAGACATTCCATTTTTTTTTTCAGACAGTCAGCTTCAATTTTTGGAAGTAAAAAATTGTTAAATAACCTTTATAAAAGGATGAAGTGGATACCACTTGGAGGCACGAATTTCAATGAAATAAATTAATTAATAAGTATTTAATAAAGAATTAATTAAAAATATTTACTCTTTATTCCAAAAAGAAGAATAATATGGGAAACTTCAAGAATAATAGAAACCCTAATTGTTATGGCAAGGCCTTTCAAAGAAGCATTGGAAGCATATTTAAAAGAAGGAGAGAACCATCAAAGAAAGGGTTAGATAATAAGAATAGAATTGTTTATCATTTAGTACACAACCAACTTTTTCATCTTCAATTACACATCTCCATTTTATTACTTTTTCTTCTGCTACACAATCTCTCTCGAGGCTTTGTGTTTGTATATCTGAGACTGAGCATAAAGTTGACATTTTTAGTGTTATTCTTTTATTCTTTCGGGCCTCTACCTGAAAAATCAATAGCAGTATTTTATAGCCATATATATGGCTGATAAATGTAAGCCAGGGTTGTCTAATTAGTCCATGGAGGCTTAGTTCTTGTGTTTGGAAGACTTTATTTATGAGCATTAGTCAATTGGTTTACTAAATTGCTTTGTAACATGAATATATTTTATGTATTAAACTCTGTAGAGAACTATTTTGGGGTATAACTTCATTGATTTCTCATACTTTGGGGTTTCATAGTATGATTCTTTTAGAGAGTTCCCATCATATGTTTTTTCAGTTTTAAATGCAATACTCACCTAAAGTTCTTTGAAGTGATCAACACCATTTCACTCTTTTTCTTGTGAGAAAATATGGTTGCATATTCTAATTGCATGTGTTTCAAAGGGATGTTATAATGAAGCTCAACATATACTCATCTTTATATTGAATCCTTTTTTTATCTTTTTACTGTTAAGAAGTTGCTTGGTCCATTTTCAGGCAAATGTTGCACTTAAGGAGCAATCTAGTTGTCAAGAACCAATTTATATGAAAACTAAAGTAATAAAGGATTTGGGGTTTGTTGTTTAGCATTCTCCCATTTGACAGTCCAGTCCAAGAACATCATCTACATGGTTCAAAGTTTCGAAAAGAAGATTCAAGAAGACTACTACTTGTTCTAGATGCACGGGGTTTATAAAAATATTATTTAGAGATGTTTGAATGACCTCAAATATAATGCTCTTGGATCTTTGGGAACAAGTCAAATATCAGAATATTTGAAGAGTTGAGAACCATAAAATATTCAGTAGGATGAGTTCCCTAGTGATTCCATTGAAAGAACTCTGGAATTCCTTGGCAATTCCATTGGAAATATTCTAGAATCTCAAGAAAATCATCATGGCGACTCCACCAAAGAATTTGTTTCGTTTCGTGATGCTCCTTTGCCTTATTCCTTCTTCCCCTCTTCTTCCATTTGCAAAACTTAGTCATTTTTCAGCGTACATTTCCTCCCCCAACATTTAGATTATTTTATGATTCCCTCTCCCCTCCATATCCTATTTTTTGATGCCCTCTCCTCTCCATATCCTAGTAATTTTCCCATTCCTCACACAACTCATTACTCTCCATCTCCATACTTATTTTTACAACTTCCTCTCTTATCCCTTCAGTTCTCTTCTCATCTCATACTTATTCATTTCTCTCACGTTCCTTTCTCTCCATATTCATACTCCATACTTAGTCATTTCTCTCTTTCCACTTTACTCTCCATACTTAACCTATTCCATATTCCATACTTAGTAATTTCTACGTTCATTTTTCTATTTCCATTTTCCATATTTTATTTTCATTTCCATTTTCATTTCCATGTTCATTTTCATAATTTTTCATTTCGTTTTCTTATTTCCTTTTTCTTTTTCCATTTTCTTTTTCCCTTTTTCATTTTCCATATTTCACGTAACTCAAGTGTGCATAGTCATACTTGTGCATAACCCCACAACCTCTTTATACTTACTCTTTTTATGAATATTTACCTCACCTACCTATGCGTTCACCCGCTTGTGCATAACTATGATTGTGCATAGTCGTGCTTGTGCATAACCCTACAGCCTCTTTATACTTAATATTTTTACATCGCCTCTTTATACTTAGTATTTTTACAAAGATTTACCTCACCTACCTCGGCATTCACCCTCTTTTGCATAAATTTGGTTCTGCATAACCCCACATCTTCTCTATACTTAGTATTTTTATGAATATTTACCTCACCTACCTCCACGTAAAAACATTTACCTCACCTACCTCTATGTAAAAACATTTACCTCGCCTACCTATGCATTCACCCACCTGTGCATAACCCTAATTGTGCATAGTCTCTCTTGCGCATAACCTCGCAACCTCTTTCTACTTAGTCTTTTTATGAATATTTACCTCACCTACCTCTGCATTCACCCCTCTTTACACTTAGTCCCCACAACCTCTTTATGCTTGGTATTTTTACGAAGATTTCCTCTCCTACCTCCACATTCACCCGCTTGTGCATAACCCTGTAGCCACTTTATACTTAGTCTTTTTATGAATATTTACCTCACCTACCTCCGCATTCAGATTGTGCATAGTCTCGCTTATGCATAACCCCAGAGCCTCTTTATACTTAGTCATCAGCTACCTCTACATTCACATAAACACTTCATTTATTTTTTAATAGTATATCCTAAGTTTATTTCCCTTTATTTATGGGCACACCTCCAATGACTCATGGCAGGTGACTGGGTGGTTATTGTATGTGACGTGTCAAGCATTCAGAGGATGACTGGGAAACCAAAATATTACTAAGTCATGATTTTTTCTAAGGCACGAAAGTTACACTAAGGCTTCCATAAGATCCTTTATTTCACACATGAATGATAAGGGAGGTGTTTTAATTATAAACACTAAGGGTTTCCATTCCCAAATGAATGTGGGACTAAAAAAGGTGGAATAAAATCAAGGGACAAGATTTACCCACAAACCAAATCGATGGTGGTTGAGTCTCCGCCTTCCGAAACTCATAACTCTTGATCCAGACGTTCGTTTTGGAAAAACAATACCTCGTTGGAAAGGTAATTGGACAAGGAATAAAAATGGATATGCTTCAATGTCTGTATTTTATCATGATATTCTCAAAAATTAAAATAATAGTTAATTATGTTTTCATGACTTGTTGGGAAATTTATTTGGAACCTTGACTTCTCGAGGCTATAAGTTGAGATCCACACCTCCAAATTTCACTGAAGATGACTCGTTGGAAAGATGGAATAATGAATATTATTTATAGAATGGTTTCCATGGTTGAGAAGTCACTTATCATGCTCAAAAAATTAAAAGGCATTCCACTTTTTTTTTCAGACAGTCGGCTTCAATTTTTGGAAGTAAAAATTTATTAAATATCATTTATAAAAGGATGAAGTGGGTCCCACTTGGAGGCGTGAATTTCAATGAACTAAATTTATTAATAAGTATTTAATAAATAATTAAGTAAAATTATTTACTCTTTATTCATAAAAGAAGAATCATGTGGGAAACTTCTAGAAGAACAGAAACCCTAACTGGTAGGGCAAAGCATTTCGAAGAAGCATTGGAAGGATATTTAAGAGAAGGAGAATGCCATCAAAGAAACTGTTAGATTATTATAATAACATTGTTCATCCTTTAGTATGTAGCCAAATTTTTCATATGAAAATATAGATCTCCATTTTCTTACTTCTTCTTCTACTACACGATCTCTTTCAAGGATTTTTGTTTGTATGTCTCAAACTGAGCATAAAGATGTGTTTTTGAGTGTTATTCTTGTGTTCTTATGAGCCTCTTCCTAAAAGGTCAATAGGATCATTTTACAGTCATATATATGACTGATAAATGTAATTTAGGGTTGTCTAATTGATTCATGAAGGTTTATTTCTTGCGTTTGGAAGGCTTTATTTCTGATCATTAGTGAATCAGTTTACCGAAATGCTTTGTAACGTGAATATCTTTTTATGTATTAAAATCCACATAGAACTACTTCAGGGTATAACTTAAATGATTTCTCATACTTTGGGATTTTTTAGTAAGACATTTTTGGAGTGTGCCCATCATATTATTTTTAATTTTTAAATGCAATACTCACCTAAAGTTCTCTGAAGTGAACAACACCATTTCACTCTTTTTCTTGTGAGAAAATATGGTTGCATATTCTACTTGCATGTGTTTCAGAGAGATCTTATAATGAAATTGAGTATATATTTATTTTGATATTGAATCCTTTCTTTATCTTTTTTACTATAAAGAAGTTGCTTGGTCCATTTCCAAGCAAATGTTGCACTTAAGGAGTAATTTGGTTATCAAGAACCGGTTTATATGAAAACTAAAGCAATAAAGAATTTGGGGTTTTCTATTTTAGCATTCTCTCATTTGAAAGTCCAGTTCATGAACATCAGCTACATCTTTCGGAAAAACTTAGGAGTACCACTTATTTAAAAAAGTAGGGGGGTTTATCCTCGTGAGGTTGTTGTTGATATTTTGAAGAATCTGAACATCAACAGTCCTTCATAAATTGAGATGAAGAATAACATATATTCTAATTAATGAAATGTTTTATAGTATGCATGTTCTAACAATAATTATTACATGGACATTTCTTGCAGAATTTAATGAAATGTTTTATAGTATGCATGTTCTAACAATAATTGTTGCATGCACATTTCTTGCAGAATTAGAGGTACAGGAAAACAAATTTGGTTCTTATATTAGGACTGGAGTTGTCGAAGATTCCCAGGGATCTTACAACCATGAGGAAGATATTAGAGGTATGCATGTCAACATGGGAAATGTTGAGATGGAGTCTAATGGAAGGAGAGGAAGGCAAAAGCTTGTAACTATTATAAGCCTGCATAAGAAAGTGCAAAGTTATAGGGACGATAATGAAAATATTATAAAATATTTGGAAGAGATACTTCATAGTCTGAATATGTTTCATAGGAAATTTAACAAATACTATTGCACCAAGAAAGTATTTATTGCTAGACAAGTGACAACATTTAGATCCCAAAGTAAAAGGGATAATACTGGGAATGACAAGCAGTCAAGAAGTATGAGCAAACGCAATCATTCTCCAAGGAAATCCAA
>JASDQU010815607.1:16486-29095 GCA_032191745.1 Picea mariana
AGTCCATCTCCTATTAGAAAGCATAAGAGAAGGACTGGGGTGGACGAGCTACATGGAGAAATGAATAAGATCAAGCTTCCTACCTTTGATGGTGAGTGCAAGAAGGATGAAGATGCAAAGACCTAGTTGTTGGGTATGAGAAAGTACTTCCAACTGCATAACTATTCTGCACAAGAAAAAGGAAGAATTGTTATCTATCAGTTAAAGGGCAAGGAATCAATGTGGTGGGATCAGTATGTGCAAGTGCAACACATTGATGAGAAGAAAGTGACTTGGAGAGAGTTCAAGAGGTATTTCCAAAAGAAATACTTAATCAAGCGCTACTATGATAGGAAAATGAAGGAGTTCTTCAAACTCAAGATCGGGAGAATGACAATAGATGAGTATGAAAGAAGATTTTTAGAGCTACTAAATTATATGCCTTTTATCAAGGATGAGCAGATGAATATTTAGAGGTACTTGAGTGGGTTTCCCTCATTTATCAATGTCAAGATATAGTATGGTGACCCTAAGACATTGGAAGAAACCATAAGGCGTGTTAAGTGTATTTATGAGAATCAAAGGGAAAGACCGATTTTCCAAAAGGCTTGGGAAGACAAGATGAAAAGTAAGGTGGATCAAAGGAAGAAAGGAGCTAAGCCAACTTTTTTCAGAAACATTGTGCAAGGAAAGAAAACTCTTTAGGATCCCAAAATGTCAGAAAAAGTTGGACACAGGTCATGGAAACAACCTATACAGTGTTGGGGCTATGGTGGAAATCATATGCAGAGAGATTTCCCTCAAAGAAGTGATAAAGCGAGGAATGTGCACAGTGTACAACAAGATGCAACAATGGAAGATATGGGTAGAAATGTGCCAAGGATTTACACCATGCTAAATAACAAGTAGGATGAGTTTCAGTTGCACATGATCATGGTGGAAGGTAAGATTAATGACCAACCCATTGTTATTTTAATTGACTCAGGAGCTATTCATAGTTATCTAGATCCTAATATGGTGGAAAGATTCCATTTGTAAAGAAGAAAGCTTGGAAAACCTTGGTTGGTGCAGTTAGCTACAGTAGAAAAGATGAAAATTAGTGAGATGGTTAAGGCATGTCCCATGGAGATGAATGGACTACACACTAGAGCTGAGTTGAATATTATACCTTTGGGATCGCATGATTGCCTCATTGGTATGTATTGGCTAGACAAGCACCATGCTATCCTGGATTGTTATAATAAGGCATGTTGATGATTACAGCTATTGAGACATCCTTCAGAACATGTTCTTCTCTGATCCCGAGTGAGACGAACTGTGAGAGAGCCCATGAGTTGGGTGTGCCCATGTGATGGGTGTGTTTTCCCTCTCTGAGACCGAGATGGGATGTTGTGTGCCCCTATGTGGGGTGAGGATTCCCATGAGATGGGTGTATTGATGTGTATTCCCTTGTGTATGGTGAGGATGCCCATAAGATGGGTGTGTCATTTGAGATGAAACGATGTGTACCCCTGTGATGGGTGAAGGTGCCCATGTGATGGGTGTATCGTTCTCCTCTGTGCAGAGAATTGAGACGACGTGATGCTCTAGAAGATTCTCCTATGTGACTCAGTGAGATAGAGATCTGTTGAGTAGGACGTCCCTATGGCTGAGCACGAAAGGACATACCCCTAGTGGTTGAGCACTAGTGGGTGGGTGAGATCCCTTGCTATATTGTCAGAGAGTGAGATTTACCTATAACCCTAATTGTGATGTAAAGGGTACAGGTCATCTCCACCATATATAAAAGATAATTAATGTTTATTGTAATAATTAATTATTTTCTGAGTTATTGAGGTCGACCTTATTGTGCCAATAGACACCATTCTTGGTCTATGTAGTTTAGTATAAATAAAGGTAATTTCCCCATTGAGGAAACACACAACACACATGTGATTTTGGAAATTTTAGAAAGTACATATTCTAGGGATGAAGTGCACACCTCTCTTGGGTGCTAGCTTCTTGGTTTTGGAGAGCACCCTTTGTGTGCTAGGTCTGTGGTGTGGGAGGTATTTCTCTTGAGAATATAGTAAATGATTCTTGGGTTTTCTTCCCTTGTTGAGAAGGGTATCCCATGATATTTCTTATGTTCTTGTGCATGGTATTTCTTCTTGTGATCTTGGTTATTGCAACAATTGTTAATGGTGTAGCTGCATTTGTTTATTGTTCAAGAAGATGCTAAAATTGAAATAAACTTCATGTTTGAGCCTAGCATAGTGAAAATTCAACAAGGAATTTAATTGCTTGGATGAGGAAGGAAATTTGAGGTCATTTCAAGGAATTTCAAGAGCTGTGACTATCTGAGAAGTTTCATCTTTGCAGTTGAAGAAAAGTTACAGTAAAGGGTGTCAAGTATTCACAATGCACATGGAAGAGGCACCTAAGGATAAAGCTCCAAGTGTGGTATATTGTGAAATACTAAAGGAAATTCAAGGATGTCTTTAAGGAGATACTAGGATTTCCTTCGAAAAGAGATATCGACTTCTCTATAAATCTGATGCCAAGAGCAACACCTGTATCCAAGACTCCCTGTAGGATGAGTACGCCAAAACTGAAGGAGTTGCAAATGCAAATTGAAGAGCTTATGAAGAAAGGGTATATATTCCCAAGTGTGTTGCATTGGGGTGCGCCAATTTTGTTCGTGAAGAAGAAGGATGGTATGTTGAAATTTGTATTAAATTTAGGCAATTGAAAAAGGTAACAATGAAGAACAAGTATCCTTTTCCAAGGATAAATGACATGTTTGATCAACTGAGGGGAGCAAGGATATTTTCCAAGATAGATCTCAGATCTGGATATCACCAAGTGAGAATAAAAGAGGAAGACATTAGTAAGACCACCTTTAGAACAAGGTATGTTCATTACGAGTTTACAGTGGTGCCATTTGGGTTGTCGAATGCACTAACTACCTTCATACGTTTAATGAATGGATTTTTCAGAAATTACTTGGATAAGTTTGTCATTTTGTTTTTCGATGACATTCTTATTTACTTAAATTCTAATGAAGATCATGGAAAACACTTGAGGATGGTGTTGTAGGTGTTTAGGGAGCATCAATTTTATGCAAAGTTGAACATGTGTTCATTTTATGAGTGACATATTCACTACTTGGGTTATATTATTTCATAAGAAGGAATAGTTGTGGACCCAACAAAGATAAAATCCATTGAGGAATGGAAAACATCAAGAAATGTCGTAGAAGTAAGGTTCTTTATAGGACTGGTAGTGTACTACAGAGGGTTTATTAAAGGATTCTCACAGATTGTGCATCCAATCACATCCCTGCAGAATAAAGGTGCACAATTTGAATGGACTCCAGATTGCACAAGGAGTTTTCAACACTTGAATAAATTATTAACAAGTGCGCCAATTTTGAGAATTGCTGATCTAGATGCAAACTTCGTTGTGTGCATGGATGCATGCAAGGAAGGAATTAGGGGAGCCCTGAGTTAGAATGGGCATGTGGTATGCTACGAATCAAGGAAGTTGAAAGAGCATGAAAGGCTCTATGTTACTCATGACTTGGAATTGGCAGCCATAGTGCATGCCTTGAAGATGTGGCATAATTATCTCATGGGTAAGAGATTTGAGCTAAGAACAAACCATCGTGATCTGAAGTATTTTTTTGGAAAACCAAGTTTAAATGCCAGGAAAAGAAGGTGGTTAGAGTTCCTCAGTGAGTATGACTTCGACATAAAGCATATCAGAGGAAAAGAGAAAAAGGTGGCTCACACACTCAGTAGGAGGATGCATGAAATGTATGCTACAACCATTAGCATGTACCAGATAGAATTGCATGAAAGAATTTTGGAAGTTTCCAAATCAAAACTACGTTATATGGATATAAGTGCAAATTTACAGCAAGGTGTGTCGCAGCCAATTTTTGAAGGTTACGAGTTAAGAGAGGATGGGATCCTCATGTATAGATGTAGAGTCTACGTGTCGAATAATCAAGAGTCGAGGAACCTAATTTTTTCATAGATGCATAAGGTTCTGTATGTTGTACATCTAGTTTACCATAAGATCATTGTCGCGGTCAAGAAGCAATAATTTTGTCCAAGTATGAAAAAGGAAGTTGTAGATTTCATTGTAAGATATCTTGAATGTCAGAAGGTCAAGGGTGAGAACATACATCCAACTAGTTTTCTACAACCCTTTCCCATTCCTAAGTGGAAGTGGGAATTTGTGACCATGGACTTCATAGCTAAGTTTCCTGGGAATACTAAGCAACATGATTCTATTATGGTGATAGTGGACAAGCTTACTAAAGCTTCCCATTTTATTCCAGTGAATTAAAAGCACACGGAAGTCGACATTACTGAGATATACATGCATGCAGTTGCTAAGTTGCATGGTGTACCTAAGACAATTGTGTCTAACAAGGATTCCAAGTTCACCTTAAATTTCTAGAAAGGGTTATTCAAAGGATTTGGAACAAATCTGAATTTCAGCACAACATATCACTTTGCGTCATATGGTCAAACTGAGAGGGTAAATCAGGTGATTAAAGACATGTTGAGGATGTATGTAATGGATAAACCATCCAAGTGAGAATACTACCTTCATTTGGTATATTTTTCTTACAAAAAATGGTATCGAGCATCTTTAAAGATGAGCCCATTTAAAGCAATTTATGGTAGGTAGTGTAACACACTAGTGAGTTGGCACAACCCAACATATTGTGCAGTAGTTGGGCCAGATATACTCCAGGAAATGGAGGAGATGGTAAATATAAATCATAATATAAATGTTTCCCAAGATAGATAGAAAAGATACATAGATAAAGGAAAAACCCATAGAGAATTTGGAGTGGGTTATCACGTGCTTTTGAAAGTGAAGGCAAGGTGCATTTCCCTGAAGATGGGAAAGTGTTCTAAGTTAGCAACGCACTATTATGGGCCATTCGAAATCCTTGAGAGGATTAGTCATGTCGCATATATGATTACATTTCCTACATCCTTATGTATTCATAACTTTTTCCATGTGTCATTGCTTAAGAAGTACATACCTGATGTTAATCATATTATTTATTGGAATGTGATTTAGGTGGAGCGAGAAGGTGGATTTCAAGTGCAATTGGTTTTCATATTGGATCAAAAAATCAAGCAACTTCAGAATCAAGCCATGGAGCTGGTAAAGGTCCAATGGACTTGGTATCATCTTGAGGATGCAACTTGGGAGCATGAGGATGCTATGCGAGCAGAGTATCCTCATCTTTTTTATGATGTTTGAAATTTTTGTATGTGCATGTGTATATGATGCACTGAGGAGAGTGCATAAATAAGTGGTAGGGGATTATAATGTCCCTGAACCAGAACCCTTGATAATTGTACATATAGTTTGGTGAGACGATTGTTACCAAATGCAAATGTATGAACATTTAAGCTGGTGAGTCGTTAGCATTAAGTTTTTGTGTTCTGCGCATCTGAGTAGTGCACGGATAATGTTATCTAAGAAAAGGTGCACATAGTTTATGTATTGCACGCACCTAGGTGAGTGTGAACATTACACTATGTTGTGTGCACTTGGGTTAATGCGCGTGAATGAATGGATATGTATGGAGGCCAAAGATCCTATGTGATTATGAGGCTGGTGAGCGTGGACGCATATAAGCTAGCCTACCTATCCATGTAAATATAATCATGAATATTAATACAATATTGCATCACTGTGCGCTATTTGGCTCAGATAAAAAGAGATGGGGGGGGGGCTACTCCACCAAAAAAGAGAAAAGGGGGTGAGTCGTAAGTCTTGGGGAATATTTTAATAATATTTCCAGAAAAGAGTAATGTGGATATGTTTTTATCCTAAGTTCCCAAGGGTAGGGAACGAGTCACTAAGTGGCTTAAAGTTACATTTGAAGGTGACAAGTGTCAAGTGGAAGACATGAAATATATATTGTTGGCCTTAATGTATTTCAGGCATGGTGGTATTATTACATGATTATGGATGTTGTAGGCCCTCATGAGTAGAAGGGGTCGGACTGTACGAAAAATCCGATTATTACCTTATCTACCCAAAGAATATTGCAGGGAGTTGTGGGGTTGTAACCATAATTCTACTGTCGAGGAGTTAGGTTGGAAGACCATGAGTAGTCTCTCTGGGTAATAGATTGGTTCTTGTGGAGTGGTTTCCAGACCCACGAGAATATTCTCTAGGTGAGAGTTTGCTGGGATTTTTTCCCTAGTGTTTTGAGCATTAGTCACAGGGCTTAGAGACTTCTTGTTTGACCTGTTGTTGGTAACCTTGGTAAGGGAAGTGGGGAAGATGAAGGAATGTTGATTAGAGAAGGGGAACACTTCCTTGGGTGTGAAAGGTGTGCGAAGAATGAGGGATTATGGGCTAGTTGCAACAACTGACATCTAGGATTGAGAAATTCTGATGTAAGTCAAACTTTAGTGTGTCACTAGAAGTCTTTCCCCTAGTGGAGTTGAGCCCCAGCTCAGGGGTGACCTGTAGCTGAAAGCTTATGAGAAACAATGTCTATGACTAGGAGGAACATCTGATTCAAGGCTGCAGTTAGTGACTTTCATACAAGATAAGTGTTTTGATGTGCTTGTCTTGTTTACTGTGTGCATATTTGTCTTTGGTTGTCATGTGTTACTTCTTGTATGTTGTTTCATATAAGTATTTGTTGTTATTTTGTTTAATGCTGCTTTCACCTGTAAATATGATTCTTATAGCCTGCATTTGTAGTTTTGCATGAGTATGTTAATGGATGATAGCCTTGTCTGCTAAGATAATCTAGTAAAATTGGTTATGAGTATTGCAAGAAGAGGATTGAGTCGCCGAGTGCGAAGGATTGTAGCTTGTGTGTATCAAGAGAATGAATATTTTTGTGTGTGGTCAAAGAATTAGATTCCACGCATAGTGAAACTTGAGTTGATGCATGAGGCCTAGATGGTTGTGCATGTATTTGCGTTGTGTAATTTGAATACTAGTGCACACAATTGGTGCACACAATTTTGAGTTATCACCGCTACTTAAGTTTGAATTAAAAATAGAATATTGATTCCACTGTTATAAGTTGTGTGGCATGAATTAGTCTTGGAATGAGGGTATTACTTGAAGTGTTACTACACATACTTGTATCAGAGTAGAATCTACGTAGTGAAATTTTATATTATCAATGATTAGTAGTATGTTGAGGATGTTACAGTTTGGTTGAATTAGAGCTATAGAAGTTGATTTTGTGTGACATGGCCCAGCCTGGGGTGGTTGGGGACGTTACAAATTGGTATTAGAGTATGTGTAAGGTGGTAGTGGGACTCAATGGGAGACTAGGTACATTACATTATGGCATCAGAGCATGTGTAAGGTGGTAACGAGACTCAGTGGGAGAGTGGGTATGTTACATGCACTATGGACCATATTGGAGGTTCTATTCAAGAATAAGGAAAATTGTAAAGAGTGCATGCAGAAGGTTGAAAAGATAAAGCTAGTAGAAAATCCACTTGAATATCAAGCCTCTCTATTTGAACAACCTTCTACACAAGTATCTGGACATCTTTTTTTTCATTCATTGGAGATGATCTCTACTCCATTTCATACATGTTTTTTGAATCACAAGCGTAATATATCATGCATGCATATTAGGATTCAAATGTAGACACTTTTTCATGCACCATGTATGCATCCTAGGAACCACATGCTGAGACTCCCATGCATGCATCTTAGGAGCCACACACATGCATCTTAGGAGCCAAAAAGGGGGACATGCACTTTAGATTCACTTCTGACACTTTTTGAGAAGAATTTGCAGTAGAAATTGGATATTTAAATTCCCCTAGGAAAAATATCCAATTTCAAAAAAACAATTGTCCAAAACAGAGTCCAGGGAGTGAAGTTATGAGCATTTTAAAATCAACAAATTTTCATCATTTTTCCATAAACGGCTATGCGATTTGCAAAGTTTAACTTCACATGGTATGGGATTTGGATCTTCTTCTTTATAATAAGATAAAGTGGATATATGAAAACATCTCATTGGTGCATATACTTCATCATATCCATACATACATCTACCTCTTCAACAAAATATTTGCTAAGCATAAACTTGCACATTTGCAAGGTCTCATTGGAGTGAAGAACACAATTGCTTATCAAATTCTTTTGTTCCTTTTTTTTTTTTGATGCATTGTACTTTGAGGGGAGTTTTCCAATGAGTTTTTCCCTCTTTCCTCTATTTTTAGTTTTTTATTCTTAGATGCATTGTACAATGGGTACCTAACATGGCCTTGGTCTTCGGGACCCATTCATTATTTACACCCTAGTGGTGTTTAAGTTGGAGATATTACACACTCACCTAGTATTTATTTTCCTAGGTTGACTAGTCTATGTTGAGGGTGCCCTTGGTTAGAGATGTTCTCCCCCAGATGAGGGCACCACATCCTCTTCAGTATTGAGTTAGTTACACCTCAGTTATACTAGTGAAGTGGAGTATTTCATGGAAACCTTGGTATTATCACCAAGTGTTGCATGCAAACCTCAATATAATCACCATGAGGGCACAATTACCTTGGGATCATCACCAGGAAGGCACCACACATGTGCATACTATATTTTATCCCCACTCCACCTGTGATTAGTTAGTTAACTGATGACCATATGGCCAATTAACTAGGACTAGGTGGCAGTTCACTCCAGTGTCTGTCAGTGAGTGTCTAGATCTCTCTAGATCATTGCTATGGCGCATTAGTTACTCATGTAGCCTATATATATTGTAAATTATTCACTCTTTGATTTTGGAATACAATTAATACAATTATTTCATTCTAGTATCTTCTCTTCTCTCTCGCAAGCTTTGTGTGTTCATTTTCTACTAGCTAGGTTTGTTGTGAAAACTTCACTGGATCGATCCCCTGTTCAACTAGAGACCCAACCATTTATTCCAAAGAAAAATTAGGTATAAGGCAATGATTCCCCTATATCCTCTTTTATATATTATGTTGGCTAACTCTTTAAGAAGTAAATTGGAGGAAGAAAGGATTATTAGGAATTTTCCTGGAATTATAATTGTCCAAAGAACAAAGAGATTGAACAACTCCCAATTTGCAGATGAAACCCTCCTTCTTGGAGGTGCTTCAACCATGATAGAAATTAGATTCAATTAGGTACTAGAGACATTTAATTCTACATAAGGAGGGAAAATTAATCATCATAAGTGCTAGAACTTAGGTTAGAACATCAATATTCAAGTGATGCATTCTATTTCTAGAATTCTGCAATTTCCTTTCACCAAAAATTGGTCTTCTTTTAAGTATATGGGAATTCCTATATCTCTTAACAATCCCTCTTCTCACTCTTGGTCAATAATAATAAATAATAAATCTAAACTCAAACAATGGGGGTGTCAATGGTTAAATCTCGCTGGAAGAGTGGTTTTGATAAAATTAGTCCTCTCAGGTCTCCCCATTTTTCAATGCTCTACTATGTTGGGCTTAACAAGAATCGTGCATAAAATTGGATAGGAAATAATAAAGTTCTTGTGGCAAGGAGGAAAATTCAATACTAATAATTCCCACCTAATTAACTATAAGGTGGTCATAACTCCAAAAACTGGAGGGGGATTTGGGATTAAAGATCCATCTTATACAAACATATATATGAGAGCTAAGCTCTTGTAGAGGCTTGTTATAGACATATTAGACTAGTGGAAATTTTGTTTTTGGAATAAATACTTTAGGGGATCCAAGAAAAGTTGCATAGAAGACATAGTAGAGACCCAAAGAGACTCCCACATTTGGAAGCTCTTGGAATCGTTTGTCCCTTTGATACACTCCAATATTACTTGGATTACAAGGAATGGGAAAGGCATATCTATTTGGGAGGATAGTATATTGGGAAAATAGTCACTATAAAACAATAAAAAATTACCCCCATTAAAAATTTGGATGGAGGGAGAAAACTCAAAGTATTTGTATGATATTTTAGTTTGGTCAGAAAAATCTAGTCAATGGATGATATGGAGAACATTGGACCCTCAAGAACATTTGCACCCCCTAGTTCCTATTCTCTTTCAATCCATCAGTGGATGCTCCCCATAGGATCTCCATGTTAAATACTATAGAGGTTAGGAAGAATAAATTTATAGAATGAAGGATGGGTACCTATCATAAATTTCCTCCCTTCCCCTCCCCCAATGAAACCCAATCTAAAATCAATTATAGCACAATGATGGGCTTCCAAAGATCAACATTGTTTGCATACATGGAAAAATATTGATGTCTAATAATATGAAAAAATGGGGAATATAGGGTCCTTCCATGTGTGATTTATATCAATTCATAGAAGAAGCAATACATTACTAATTTTTTAAATGCAAATTTACAAGAAAAGTTTGGTCCTTTGACTTTGCAGGAATAAACCACCAAACAACTTAGCCCTCCTCCTGGAAAGAGATGTTTACCTTAAGGAGTAAAATCTGTCAACAACACCAAACTCTAAAAATTCAAATGTCCCATCCTTAAATGCAAAATTTTGCTAGTCATTTCTTATGTAACATTCAAACTGTGTGATTTACTTGAATCAAAAGAAAATTTGAAGATTATGTCTTCAGTATTTTCTCCTCTTGCGACTATTTCATTTCTATTCAACTCATCCATGATTAATCACTCTTTATTATCAAACACTAACTTGTAGTTTTGCTCCAACATCTAACCTACAGAAAGCAGGGTCTTCTTCAATGCTGGTGTCAACAATGTGTCAATACAATTCTTCTTTCCATGCAATGTTGGAATTGCAATTGTTCCTTTTCCTTTAACTTCAAAAACTCTATCATTACCAAAAATAACTTTACCAGAATAATTGTCATTTATTCTAGTAAACAATTCTTCCTGAGATGTCATATGAGTTGAACATCCCGAATCAATATACCAAGTTTCACTTTATTCATTGTGTGCCATAAAACTTGAGATGAATAACTTCTCATTCCTTGCTTCTTCAACAATTGTATTGGCACATTTATGTTCCATATCTCACAATTTTCCATAAAAATATTTTTCAAGATGACCAAATTTATGACAATAATAACACTATGGTCACTAGCTTTCTCGAGATCCATCTTTGCCTCTTCCACGATATCCTTCTTTTCTTCTTCCTCTGAAATAACTTGGACTTCTTCCTCTATCTCTTGAGGTGGATGCATTTCCTTGATAATTATGTGATTGTTGTAGATGCCTATTCTGATTTTGATTCTAATATTGATCCTTGCTGCTTCTTCCTCTTCCTCTATGCCTTGTGGAAAAATCATGTTCTATTTCCCCTGATGGATTACTTTCTTCAACAATTAGCAAAAAAACACTCAATTCATCAATTTTCATTGTGTTTAAATATTTGGAGACCATAATATTGGTGGTGACCATCTGAAACTTGGGCATAACACTTCTTAAAATCTTCTCAATTAGTCTTCTTTTTGGAATATCTTCTCCTAATGACCTCATTTAGTTAACAAGATCTTGCATTTTTGTGATGTAATCATGAATGGATTCATTACTTTTCATATTTTCATTTTCATTTTTTTTCCTTAAAGTTTTCAATTTGGCTACAACCACACCTTCATATGTGTTCTTTAAAATATCCCATGCTTTCTTGGATGATTCTATAACATTGATTCTTGAAATATAGATTCTTCAACTGTGCTTCCTATGAGAGAAAGAGCTTCATTATTTTTCTTAATAAGTTCCCTTAAAAGATTTATTGACATCCTCACTCAACGCTTTGAATTCATCAGCAAAAGGAATAACATATCCATCAATTACAATTTCTCATAAATCTTTAGTAATAAAAATGGGTTGCATGTGTTTGCTCCAATAAAAATAATTTGTGCCAACAAGTTTAGGAAACAAAATATTGTTTTTTTTTGTCATCGGAGAATAAGAGAGAGATAGAGAGGATATTAAAAATCAACACAATATGTCCCGCTTCACCCTAGGACAAGAAAAAAATTGTCCCAAATAAAGACTCACCCACCACCAAATAAATAATGTTTTATTAATTTGAAAAGTACGAAGAAGGGGCTAAAAAATCCCAATTACAATAAATTTTCCTTTCAAAATATGAAGTGAAGAAGAATATGATACCAACTTACATACTTTTCAACATCTCAACTTTATGAGCTCTATATTTTAAACTAGGCCCTCATTTTCAAAATAGTCCAACCATTATCTTTTAAACACACTTCACTGTGTATACTCATTTAATCTTCATGCACCCTTTTTGTTATATTTTATTTATTTTGTGATAATTTGAAATCTTAATATATATTAAAAATACCTTTTTACTTGATTGAGATTTTGAGAAAGTACTAATGAATTTCTTGGATAAATAATACACTCCACGCATAGGTTCAAATGCACATCAAACACTCCACAACATTCAATGCTCCATGGACGCCTCTCTATCGTCCATGCATAGGGTTGAATCTACTAGTCCACACTGCAAACACATTTTACTCCATGCTAAAATCACCACACTACACACCACCACATTGCAGTCACACTATTCTTTGATCCATGCTTACACTCCAAAACTTATGCCTCGGGTTTTGATCTTTCCATGAGATATATATTTTCACGCATTGAAGTCTGCACG
>JASDQU010815608.1:5037-29627 GCA_032191745.1 Picea mariana
TTGAGATTTGTAAGGTTAAGATGCACGATCTGCGCATGTAACAAGGCATGGCGAAGGTTCTTTTAGGAAAATCAAAGAAACCCGCGACCATAACAGATGTTGACAGGGATGAGATGGATGCGAGAGCATGGAGTTCCATATGTCTGTGTTTGGTGACGATGTTCTATTCAATATTGTCTCGGAGAAGACAACAACCAGTTTGTGGACAAAGCTAGAAAGCCTGTACATGACGAAATACTTGATGAACATGATCTTCATGAAAGGACAATTGTATAGTTTTCACATGAAGGAAGGTACAAAGATATCTGATCATTTAAATAATTTTAATACTTTCTTAGTTCAGTTGACTAGCATGGGAGTGAAATTCGAATCTGAAGATAAGGAGATTACATTATTATGTTATTTTCCTGCATCATGGGATCACTTTGTTACCTCTATTATTTTCAGCTGAACAGAAAGTATTGAGTTTGATGATATTGTTGGAGATTTATTGTTTGAGGAAACAAGGAAGAAATCCAATTTAGAAACCTCTACATGTGAGGCAATGGTGATCAGAGGAAGAACTAAAGAAGCAAGACACGGTCAAAGTCAAAGGGGATAAAGAGCAAGATTAAGTGATGGTTTTCAGGCAAATCTGGACATATGAAGAAGGATGGTTGAAAAACCACAACAAGCCTCCAAAGAAGGCCCTTCAAAGGAGATGAAGGAAGCAAATGCAACTAAAACAGGTTCAACAACATGTTCAGGTATGACTGATGAAGTTTTATCAATTAGTATTGGTTCACCTCATGATCAACAATGGTTATTAGATTCTGGTGCTTCAAACCACATATGTTTTCATAGACACTGGTTTATTACTTACCAGTCTATATATGATGGAATAGTTTACATGGGAAATGATATATCATGTAAAGTTGTGGGAATTGTTAGCATTTGAATTAAGATGTTTGATGGAACTGTTAAAATATTAACTGATATAAGACATGTACTTGAGATTAGGAAGAACCTAATCTCTTTGGGAGTCTTAGGCACATGAGGTTACAAGAGTATTGTTCAAGTTGGAGTTATGAAAGTCTATAAAGGAATTCTACTGGTATGAAAGCGAAAAGGGTTGGTAATTTGTTTTTGTTAGAAGGAAGAACTAATTCAGATGACAACGATATCTAAGAATGACAATGATTTTTTTCAGCTATGGCATCAATATTTGGGCCATATGAGCGAACAAGGATTGAACGTATTATCTGATCGCAAATTGATTCCTAATCTAAAGTATTTAAAGTTAGATTTATGCAAGCACTGTGTTTATGGAAAACAAAATAGGCAGAAATTTAAAACCGGAAAACACACCAATGAAGGAATCCTAGACTATATCTATTCTGATGTTTGGGGGGCATCCCCTACTATTTTGTATGGAGGATCATCATATTTTGTAACTTTTATAGATTATTTCTCTAGGAAGGTGTGGATCTATATGTTGAAAAGAAAGGCTGATGTATTTAATGTTTTCAAGTAGTTTAGAGCTTTAGTGGAAAAGAGCACTGGTAGATCCATTAAATGTTTAAGAATTGATAATGGTGGTGAATTTACATCAATGGAATTTAAAAACTATTGCAAAGAATTTGGGATCGATAGGCATAAAACCACTACCTCTACTCCTCAGCAAAATGGAGTTGTTGGACGCATGAACAAGACTCTTCTAGAGAGAGCAAGGAGTATGTTGAGTAACGCCAACTTGCAGCAGGAGTTGTGGGCAAAAGTAGCAACTACAATTTTTTATCTGGTGAATCGATCACCATCAACAATAATAGAGTGCAAGATTCCTAAAGAGGTATGGAAAGGTCATCCTTGTAATTTTTCTAATCTTAAAGTTTTTGGTTGTGAAGCCTATGCTCTAATTCCTAAACATCAACGTTCTAAATTAGATCCAAAATAAAAAAGGCTTATCTTTGTTGGATATGGTGATGGTATTAATGGGTACAGGTTGTGGGATCCTACTACCCACAAGGTCACCATTAACAGAGATGTAATATTTTATGAATCATATCTCATCAAATCAAATGTGGATGTTCAAATGAAATAGGGAGAAGCAACAAAGTATCAACAAATTCAGTTTGAAACTAATGAAAGTGAACATGAACAAGTTTTAGAAGATGTTCATGAAGAGTATCCTGTAGTAGAGGAAGACATGGTTGATGATTCAAGTCAACAGATTGTGGATGAGCCACAAACTTCCCTAAGGAGGTCAACACGGGTGAGAAATTCTCCAAGAAGGTATGATGATTTTGTTTCATCAGTTTCTTTAAGTAATAATGATGATGAACCTTCATTCTATTAGGAAGCTGTGAAGGGTTCTAGTAGTGATAAATGGAAATAAGTGATGAAGGATGAAATGAAGGAATTAGAGAGGAATGCTACATGGGACCTGGTAGAAATTCCAAGAGACAGAAAAACTGTAGGTTGCAAGTGGGTCTATAAGCTGAAGAAGAGTGTTGATAATAAGGTGGAAAGGTACAAAGCAAGTTTGATTACGAAAGGGTATTCTTAGAAAGAAGATATTGAATTTCATGAGATTTTTTCACTAGTTGTTAAATCTGTTTCAATTCGAATTGTGTTAGCATTAGTTGCGTCACTTGATGTTAAGACTGGTTTCTTACATGGAGATTTGGATGAGAAAATTTACATGGAACAACCTGAAGGGTTTATTCAGAATTGCAACAAGAAATTTGTTTGCAGGCTTAAGAAATCATTGTGTGGTCTGAGGCAGTCGCCTAGACAATGGTACAAGAAATTTGACTCTTTCATGGTGAGCGAGAATTATACAAGGAGTGACTATGATCATTGTGTCTACTTTAAGAAATTGAATAATGGCATATTCATTATCTTAGTATTGTATGTTGATGATACGGTTTTAGCAAGAAAAAGAATAACTGAGATCAACAGGTTAAAGGCTCAAATGGCTAGGACATTCGATATGAAAGATCTAGGAGCAACAAGACATATTTTGGGCATGGAGACATTCAGAGATAGGACGAATGGTAATCTTTGGTTGTCACAATAGAGGTATGTTGAGAAGATAATTTTGAGGTTTGTTATGAACGATGTGAAACCGGTATCAATCCCTTTGGCTCCCCATTTAAAGCATTCTTCAAGTTTATGTCATAGTACAAAAGAAGAAAAATAATATATGTCTCGAATATCACATGCTAATGCAGTAGGAAGTTTAATGTATGCGATGGTTAGTACAAGGTAAGACATTTCAGATGCAGTTGGGGTTGTGAGAAGGTATATGGAAAATCCAGGTAAAGAGCATTGGGCAGCAGTGAAATGGGTGCTTCGGTATCTAAGGGGCACAACCGATTATTGTATCACCTATAACAATGGTTGTGAATCAGTGTGTGGATATGTTGATTCTGATTAGGTGATTTGGATAAGAGAAGGCCAACTTAAGGTATGTCTTTACACTTGTAGGTGGAGATATTAATTGGATGTAAAAGCTATAGGACATTGTTTAGCTGCTTCACATGCTTGCAAAGAGGGAGTTTGGTTGAACGGCTTGTTTGGTGACTTTGGAAGGATGTATGACAAATTAAAGTTACTTTGTGATAGTCAAAGTGCTATTCACTTGGCTAAAAATCCATCCTATCATAGTAAAACAAAACATATATCTATAAAGTACTATTTTGTAAGACAAATCATTGATGAATGTGGAGTTTCTCTTGAGAAAGTGCATACAAAATAGAACTGCACACACATGTTCACAAAACTAGTACTCTTAGAGAAGCTACGTTGGTTCTTGGCTTCTCTTGGCTTGCAGAAAAGGTGGTGAACAAAAGGAAGGAGAAATGTATCAGGTTAAATGTTGTCAAGGTGGAGATTGTTGAAAACTCATGACAACGAATTCTTCCATGATTAGGATTTTAGATCCTATAATCTAGTGTTAGTTGTAACCAATAAGACCAAGTTAGAATATGGATGAGATTGCATTTAATAATCAGTTTTCTGAATAAATGTATATAAATTTATGTAAGCCCGTAGAGGTTTACAGGGAAAGTGAGTGAGCTGTTGTAATCTCCATGATCTGAATAATAAGACAACCCATACCTCTGCTTAGTGGCCTGAACTAGGTGAAATGTGTTTCTTATCTACGTTTTTATTGATTATCATGTGATATTTGTTTTTCTGCATTAACAAATACAACAATTACACTCTGCCCCGACAACCTATAAAATGAAAAGATTCAGATCAACGTCCAAGCATTCAGATTACAGATTTTCTAACTATTAATCGATTCATGTTGCAAAGGGGGTCAGGTAACATCAACGAAGATGCCACAGTGATATTTAAATTTGCAAACGCTCTCAAATACCATCAATGAAGATGCATCAACGGGAAAAGTTTATGAAATTAATATCGTTATGTTTTCCTGCCACTTGTAGCGATGTGCCAAATATTACCGCTTTACTAGTTTGATGGCACCAACATACGGAATAAGTAGCTGTACAGATTAATGAATGATGAAAAATTATCATATTTATCATGAACATTGCATTGCACATGTTTTTATGTTCGACTTCAATGCTCGACATGCATAGATGAGTTTCAATATCTATGCTTCAGTGTCTCGTTCTCTAAACTTTTCTAAAGACTTTCTTACAATTAATTCACAATAATCGTTCTATATAGCAAGTTTATTTAAATTTTAGTTATTTTGAGGTTTGACACGAGACTAGAAAAGAGGAAATTGGATGAGTAAGAAAGTTATTCTTCCTTGATTATGTTTGTGTTCTTGCATATATGACTCGTCTCTGGTGAATCTTATCTTCAACAGTGTTCACTATAGTTTTTTAAATCACTATAGTTTTTTAAATCCCATAACGAGTAGCTCAACAATACATAAAGCTTGTGTATATTTTTAATTTATGTCATTATTTTCTTAGTATATATAAAAGTTATTTTTAATTTTAACAAATAGGAAGGTCTCTCGAGATGGAGGTTTCTCAGGCCTATGATATCGATCTAGTGGAATACACTGAGGATCGTCTTCTAGGTGTCAACATTTGGAGCTTGCCAAGTGGGTGTGGGACCTCAAATATTCTATAGTGGGTGTGGGATGTTGTGAGTGATATGCCATTTCCAGGCTATATCCGGATACAGTGGGAGTTGAGCATGGTGTTAAAAGGTGGGATAAGTGGCTTGTTTCCTCTTATGGGTCATGAACATATCCTCAAGAGTGGGGTTTATTTTTAGTTGATTCTAGACCCTTCCCCATGAGGAGCTTATGATAGATTTGTTTTCTATTCCGAAGGATAGAGTTAGTAGGGAGTTTAGGGATTGGTTGAGGATTTCATTGCTAGAGATCATGGATTTCCTTAGCTGTGTGGAGATCTAGTCAACAAGGTGCTTTATAATCCATTAGTTTAAGGTATATCTTCTATGCATCTAGTATTGAGCTTTGTTGAAGGGTGTTTTCAGGTCAATCTTGGGTCAGTTCCAAAGCATAAAAGGAAGTGTATTAAGAAGAACATGTTTCTAGGTGAGGAGGTAAAGATGAATGATAAAGATGAATGAAGTGGTAGCAATATGAGATTCGACATTAGTCAGATTATTTCTGGAAAAAAGATTTAGTGGGAAATTTCTAAGGGCATGGATTGATGCAAATTGGAAGGGCATTTTGGGTTATTGTCTCATTTATGTTATCTTGGGATGGATATTTTTCAAGTTGGTGGAATTTATTTTTCCAATTCATATTCATAGGATTTGGGATTCAAGCACTTTGTTCTTGAAGAATTATAGTCCCATATTTCACGAAAGGAAAGGTATGACCTGGTATCAATATAGGTTAATTTACCAAGATTACCACCATATTTTTGGTGCCATTATGTACTCAAATATGTTAAAAATGCTCTTGGGGTTTTCCTGGATGTAGATGTGTCTTTCATGGAAATGGGTTTGATGTGTGTGACGCATATTCTAGTGTGATTGGATTTGTAGGATGGTTTAGTAGATTCCCTTGAGCTTCATAAGGCGTCCTGCAAACATGGCCATATTGTTATGGATTGATGCATCCCTTCCAAGGTTTTGGTTTATCCGAAGAATAATGGGTCACATCCCTTTTTGGTGGCTGGGAGATCCTAGTGTTAATCTGGAAGCTGACATGGGTGTGGTATCTAGTCCTAAAATTTTGCAAGACACAAAGAGTGATGTTGGAATTAGGACTCAATGTTCAGGCAATTAAGATTTGTTCGAAAGGGAAGTGGGGAAATCAAGGGACTATTGAGCAGAGAAGGAGAAAACTTCCTTGGGAGTGATAGGTGTGTGGGGAATGAGTAAATATGGGTTTGTTGGAGCAACAAGCACCATGGAGTGAGTGATTGTTTTGTGTTCCAGACCATAGCTTGTCACTAGCAACTTTTTTTTCCGTGGCAGAGTTTGATCTCCATCTCGGGGGTGACCTATTGTTGAAATATTATGAGCAAAAGAGTCTATGGTTGGGAGGAATGTCTGATTCAAGGTTGTAGTTGGTGTCTTTCATAAAAGATAAGTGTTATTTTTGTGTTTGTCTTGTTTATTGTGTGCCTGTTTCTCTATTATTGGTATGGATTAACTCTTATATGTAGTCGCATATAAGCAATTGTTGTTATTTTGTTTAATGATGCTTGCAACTGTAAGTATGATGCTTACAAACTATATTGGTAATTATGCAGGAGTATATCAATTGATATTAACCTTTCTTGCTAATTTAATCTTGTGACTTTGGTTATGACTCTTCAAAGAGGATTTGGTAGCTAGTTTTGTAGGAGAGTAACATGTGTGCACATGAGGCCACAATTAGTGTGTTCATTTTACGAGATATACCATGTGCACAATGAAACCAGAAGGGACACATGACACCTAGATGGATGTGTGTGATATATGTTGAGTGATCAGTATGCTATTGTGCACAATTAGTTTGTGATCAATAATTTTATAGTAGTATATTGGCGTTGTTACAATTTGGTATTAGAGAAGTTTTGGTTTAGATTGTGTGGTGTGTGCCATATTGGAAGGATGGGAGTGTTAAGGTTTAGTATTAGAGCTATCGGTTCAACACTTAACTAACATGGGCCAAGAGCCCACAAGAAGGTACAAAGCCTTTGTTCAACACTCGACTTGTATGGGATAGATATTAACATAAATTGGTGTGTGCGCTAAGAATTGGTGTCACGTAGTGCAGAGTTAAATTGCGTGGAAAACAATTGGTGCATGGTAAAAAAGTTATGATGTGCATAAGGAAAATTATGCGTAGTGTATGAACTTGAGTTTTTGATGTTAAAATCATCCATGAAATCAAGAGAGAGGATTCCTACAAAATTGTCGATAGTTTCCATGTAGTTGTTGCATGAAATCACCGAACAAATCTTAATTGCCTGAACATTTTGCAGAATTAGCATAATTAAGAGCAGGGAAAAATCAATAGAGGAAGCTGAAGCATGGGATATGCACATATGGCTTATAGTCCTAATGATGATAAATATGGGAACTTGTATATCGGGTTGGGTATTGATGGTATAAAATCCAAGAAGGAGCACATAAATTTGGTAAAAACCATAAAGGAATTAAAAAAAGATGTCCAAATATATAAGGATGATAAGGATAATCTTATTAAAGCCAAGGAGGAGTAAGATGAATTCAAAGTTAAGTTGATGCAAATATTGGACAAAGTAGAAAAGAAAATAGATAAGGATATAGAATCAATAAGATTAATAAGTCATAGTTTTCATGATGAGAAAAGAAGATAAGAAATAAGTGTTGGTAGGCATTGACCTCACTCGCCAAATCATTCTTTTAGGAAATCATGTAATAGCTCAAGTCCATATCCTATTAGAAAGCATAACAGAAGGACTAGGGTGGAGGAGTTACAAACAGAAATGGATAATATCAAGCCTCTTACCTTTGAATATGACAACAAGAAGGATGAATATGTGGAGACTTGGATGTTGGGTATGAGGAAGTACTTACAACTACATAACTATTCTATGCAGTAAGAAGGGAGAATTGCCATCTATCAATTAAAAGGAAAATCATGAATGTGGTGAGATCAACTTGTGCAGGTGCAATGCATTGATGAGAAGAAGGTTACTTGGAGGAATTTTAAGGGATACTTTGAAAGGAAATACTTAACCAAGATCTACTATGAAAAGAAAATGAAGGATTTCTTTGAGGTCAATCTTGGAAGTATGACAATATACTAGTATGAAAGAAGATTCTTGGAGTCATTGCAATATGTCGCATTCATTAAGGATGGCTGAGTTAAAATTTAGAGGTACATGAGTGGATTTCTTAGATATATCAGTGAACATATACAATATGATGACCCTAAGATGTTTGAAGAAACCATAATGAGAATTAAGTTTCTTTATGAGCAACAAAAGGGGAAACCAATTTTCCAAAAGGGGAAGAAAAGATGAAAAGTGAGGTGGAAAAGAGGAAGAAGCAGACTAAGCCACCATTTTTTAGAAATACTATGCAAGGAAATATGACTTTCCATGAGCCAAGAATGTCTGAAACAGTGTGACAAAAGTCATGGAAACAACATATGTAGTGTTGGTGGAGAAAATCATGTGTGCAGAGATTACCCTCAAAGAGGTGATAAAAAGAGGGCAGAGCACAATGTTCAACAAGCTGTGACAATGGAGGATATAGGTAGAAATGTGCCAAATATTTATGTCATGCTAGATAACAAGCAGATTGGGTTTCAGTCGCACATGATTGAAGTGGAAGGTAATATTAGTGACCATCCCGTTGCTATTTTAATTGATTCCAAAGCTATTCATAGTTATCTAGATCCTAAAATTGTGGAAATATTCCATTTTCCAAGAAGCAATCTTGGAAATCCTTGGTTGGTGCAGTTAGATACAGGAGAAAACAGGAAAATTAATGATATGGTTAAGGTATGTCCAATGGAGATGAATGGACTACGCACAAAGGATGATTTCAATATTATAACTTTGGGCTCGTATGATTGCTTCATTGGTATGGATTGGTTTGACAAGCACCATGTTGTCCTGGATTGTTACAATAAGTAATTCACTTGTTTGGATGAAGAAGGAAACTTGTTATTAGTTCAAGCAATTTCAAGAGTTGTGACTATCAGAGAAGTTTCAGTGTTGGATTTGAAAAAACATTACAGGATGGGATTATAAGTATTTGTGACACAGATGGAAGAGGCACATAAGGATAAAGTGCCAAGTGTGGAAGAATACATGGTAATGAAAGAATTTGAGGATATCTTTAAAAAGATATCGAGATTTCCTCCAAAAATATATATTGACTTCTCTGTAAATATGGTGACGGGAGCAACACTTGTATCCAAGACGCCTTATAAGATGCGTATGCTAGAGTTGAAGGAGTTGTAGATGCAATTTGAAGAGCTTATAAAGAAGGGTTAAATACGCCCAAGCGGATCACCTTGGGGTGTGAATTTTTTTTTCGTAAAGAAGAAGGATAGTACACTAAGAATAATGGCTCATTACCCCTTAATTAGGACATATTACATTAATAATGTTATTTTATTTATGTCGGCTTTAGTCCATTAGTTGTAATTATACCTCCTAGTCTCCTATATATACCAAGTAGACATTTTTCATTTGGAATCATATTGTATTTGAACATTTATGTGGACATAAGGAGGTTACCCCCTCGAAGAGGATTATTATCTGAATTTGTCTCTGTTTTAAGGAATTGAGTACTTATTCTGAGGTTTTTTGGTCCAGGGATCCCACCCTCAAACCTCTCATAGGGTGGCCTGCCTTGCCCCTCTTGTGCATCCCTTGGAATAAATAAAATTTTCTCCCTCATCATGAATAATTTCCTTGTTGTTTCCTTTCCATTTATAATGAATGCATAAACATGGAAACATCACTACCTCTAAAATATAGAACATGGTGGGGAAACAACTTTGCCTAAAAATAATAGGACTATAGGGCACTCATACTAAGGGGTGCAAAGAAAATCATAGACATAGAAATGTGTGTCCTTTCTTAGAAGTTTGTATGTGCTGCTAACCCTAGAACCTTGGTGCTCACCAAACCAACACACACACTCACTAACTAGGATTTTTTAGAAATACACAAATGTTTCTATGTTGATCGTGCATTTTCTTAGGTATGCATGCACATGTTCCTCAGCCTATATCCTTCAATTATTTTTCATATTTATTAAGGTTAAATACAATGTCCATGTTCATTCAGATGCATATATACTATGAATAACTAGTTTTGTGGGAGACCCTGGAGTCACGATAAGCACAACCACAGTTAGGTAGCTAGAGCACTTGGGTAGTGATACAGGATGGCATGTACCATCCTTGTAATCTATAAACCATTGAAGAAACAAGATACAAATTTTGGTCGAGGTATCCCACCCTCGAACCTCAGATAGGCTGCCTTGCCACTCTTATGCACCCCTTGGATGTTCACATCGAGAATCTACAACAAGTTCTCCAAATATTAAAGGACAACCTGACCATGGCACAGAATTGCATGAAACAACAAGAAGATCAACATCGTAGTGAAAGAAGTTTTGAAGTAGGGGATTGGGTATTTTTAAGACTACAACCATACAAACAAATGTCCCTCAAGCAAGCCAAGAAGGATAATAAATTATCACGAAAGTACTATGGCCCTTATAAGGTGTTGCAGAAGATTGGTACTATGGCATACAAATTGGAGTTGCCTGCATCTTCACGAGTACACCCATTTTTTTATGTTTCATTCTTAAAGAAGGTTATAGGCGAAAAGATCCCAGTTCAAACTATATTTCCAAAACTTGACGAGGAAGGAAAAATCATATTGGAGCTTAAAGCCATCACTAGCACAAGAATTCGCTTATCTCATTAAATGGAGGAAACTACCGGCTGAAGATTCCACTTGGGAAGATGATTCTTTTATACAAAAGCATCCAAAGTTACTCAAGCATTGCGGACAACACTTGTCTCAAGGGGAGGGGCATGTTAAGCCCTAATATTGTATCATTACCCCTTAATTGGGGCATATTATATTAGTAATGTTATTTTATTTATGTCGGCTTTAGGCCATTAGTTGTAATTATACCTTCTAGTCTCCTATATATACCAAGGAGACATTTTCCTTTTGAATCATCTTGTACTTGAACATTTAAGTGGAGTAAAAGGAGGTTGCCCCCTTGAAGAGGCTTATTATCTGAAATTATCCCTTTTTCAAGGCATTGAGTACTTTTTCTGAGGATTTTCTATGCTATATTGATATTTGGTTCTTAACAGTACACACCAAATCACGAAAGCATAATTCAAGGGAAGCGGACTAGGATCCATAACTATGCGACTGTGTATTGGTCCGCCATGCGAAGAGAAGCGCATTGGGATCCATGAAGAGTGAGTTTTTTGCGTGAAGGGAAGGTTGGAACGTACTCTAAACTGATCATAGCTAGCGCATCATTCCCAGAATAACAATCATGACCAATACAACAGTCAATCGGGCCCTAATATGATAAGAGAGAAGTGGAAAAATTGCATGCTTGTTAAGGAAATCGATTTTCCCAAGAGGGAGCAATTAGATTTTCCCTATCGAGGGAATGTGTCCCTCATAGAGAAGACAAATCGTCGGATCTGTGGATCCAAAGGCTATACAATTCATCAAGAGATTTAAGTGTGTATAGTGATATAAGGATCCATATATGGTTGGACGAGAAGACACTTGCAGAGATGGTGAATCCACTACCAGAGACCTACCTCAATAAAGACAACAAATTAGATGGCTTGAATTTCATTAACTGGAAATTCAAAATGCAGACCCTCATGGAGGGCTATGGAGTATGGATGATTTCAAAGGGATATGAAACAAAACCTGATGCGACTGCAGGTGCGACAGTAGCATAGATCCAAGATTTGGATAAGTGCGAAAACAAGGCCAAGGTATTGTTGCGTATGTCTGTTAAATATAGCATAATTCCACATATTAGAGAAGCTGAAACTTCTGTTGAAATGTGGACAACGCTTAAATATTTATATGAAACTAGCAACGCTAATCATATTATGTTCTTGAAAACTAAATTGATAGGCATTAAGATGGATGGAAATGAATCTGTTAGTTCATTTTTGGGTCGCATTAAAGAGGTGAAAGACAAGCTAGGAAATATAGGAGAAACAATTTCTAACATTGATCTTGTCACAATTACGTTAAATGGTATGCTATAATACTATTAGATGTTCATAACAAGTCTCGTAGCAAGGGAGAAACCTCCTACTTTTGAAGAATTGACAGGTATCTTGTTGCAAGAGGAAGAGAGGCCCTCGAATTTGAAGCCTCAGAATTTAGATTTGGCACTATGGTCAAATACGAGATCCACAAGAGAGAGATCAAGAGAAATAGGAAGAGGAGGCAGTTATCGTAGAGAGGTAGTTCATCGTAGAGAAGACAATATCCAACGTCGAATCAATGTATGCAATCTAACAGGAATGAGTCAAAGAGTTGTTTTTATTGTGGTCGACCTGCAGATATTATTAGAGACTATCATAATAAAAAGAGTGATGAGGCTAGGAATAAACCTAGAGAACATTAAGGTAATTATGCAGAATAATCTTCAAATCATGATCTCAAATTGTTTATTGCTAGTGATGATAATGGTCAACCCTCGAATTTTGATTCACGGGATCTTAGACTGTTTGTGTCAAATGTTGCTTTGTCTGCTAAAATGGATGATGTTAATGCATGGTTTGTGGATTCTAGAGCATCAGTACATATGACATGTAATAAGATGTAGTATAGAAATTTTAAAGAAACACAAAATTGAGCCAGCATATATCTTGGAGATGACAACGCTCATCAGATCAAGGGATACAGAGTTATTCCAGTAACATTGTCGAATGGTTATGTTCGTCACATTCACAATCTTGTGTATGTGCTCGGCATAAAGAAAAATTTGATCTTTGTGTCCACCATTACAGATCATAACTTGAAGGTTGAATTCTTCAAGAATTATTGCATAGTGAAGGATCTGTTGGACCAATATAGAACTGTTGTAATGAGAATCAAAGAAGGAGGACTCTACAAGATTGATGTTACCACCAAAGAACATCACGCAGTGAATTTTGCAACTATGCTAACAGAGAGTCTTTGGCATCAAAGGTATGGCCACATCAATTATCATGATTTATTTTTATTATAGAAACAGAATATGGTTGAAGGAATTTCCATGTTAAAGAATGAGAATGTTGCCTGTGAAGGATGTGCATTAGGAAAGAATCAGAAAATATGCACATAGATGAATTCCCCTCTAATCTCGATAAGAAAAAGAGAGATGTATTAGATCTTGTGCATATCGATTTCTGCGGACCTATGCAGACTAGGTATTTAGGAGGTGCATTTTAATTTTTGTTATTTATTGATGATTGCACGAGATACACATGAATTTATTTCCTTATAAGAAAAATTGATGTTTTTGAGTACTTTAAGAAATTTAGAAACATGGTGGAAAAGTAGAGAGTAAAATCCATCAGAATCCTCCGTTCAGATCAAGGGGGAGAGTATAAATTAGGGGACTTCATCAAATATAGCGAACATCATGCAATAGTACAACAGTTTACGGTACCCCATACTCCACAGTAGAATGGAGTGGCTAAAAGGAAAAATAGAACTCTGGTAGAGTGTGCACATAGTATGATGAAAGGGAAGAATCTCTCAAATACATTTTTGGCTAAAGCCATAAATATTGCAGTTTATTTAAAGAATAGAAGTCCAACAAGGTGTCTTGATAATATTACTCCTTTTGAAGCCTTGTATGGTTCCAAACCTGTAGTTCATAATTTAAAAGTATTTGTGTATAAGGCTTTCACACATATTCCAAATGAGAATAGGAATAAATTGGATGCTAAAGCCATTAAATGTATTTTCATAGGGTATTGTTCTGAATTCAAAGCATACAAATTGTTTGATCCTTCTACTCACAAAGTATTTGTGAGTAGAGATGCACTTTTTCATGAGTAGGAAACATGAAATCATGATGACAATAGTCATGAGGAATGGCATAGAATTCTTGATGAAGGAGTTAAAGAAGAGAAGCATCATCATCAATCATCACAACAACAACCACAATTGCAATAGCATCCACGACAACAACAGCCACCGTAGAAACAACCACAACCGTAGAGACAACAACAACATCAAGGACTCCGTGATATGAACACTTCAAGTAGTCACAGGTCACCTAGAGGCGAAGACAGATCTTCACAAAGTGGGGAGGAAGATAATCAGTTGAGAAGATCTTCACGACAGGTTCGGCTCCCTGAGAGGTATAGAGACTATGTTGTAATGAGTATCATTTCAAATGCCATAGAACCCATGAGTTTTAATGAAGCCAATGAACACGATGAATGGAGAAATGCAATGGAGAAAGAATATGAATCTATAATGAAAAATAATACTTGGGAATTGACTCAATTGCCTAAACATAAAAATCTCATAGGATACAAATAGATATACAAACCCAAGTTTAAATCAAATGGTAGTATAGAAAAATATAAGGCTAGATTGGTAGTAAAGGGGTATTCACAAACATAAGGTATTGATTATGTTGAAACATTTGCCCTAGTAGCTAAATTAAATACTATCATATTGTTGATTTCTTTAGCTACAAAGTACCAATGGAAGCTACACCAATTAGATGTTAAATCTGCATTTTTGAATGGTTAGTTAAAGGGGGAAGTTTACCTTACTCAACCTGAAGGGTTTGTGGAACATGGACAAGAACGCTTAGTGTGTAAGTTAAAGAAAGCATTGTATAGACTAAAACATGCACCTAGGTCATCGTAGGAGAAGATAGACTCTTTCTTTTTTTAACAGGGTTTTATGAGGAGAAAAAGTGATCCAAATCTATATACCAAATTTGATGAGAAGGGGTATATAGTATTAAATTCCTTATATGTTAATGATTTAACAATTACAGTAAATGCAGGGAAATTAATTGATGAAATCAAGGAGCAATTGTCACACGTTTTTGAAATGAAAGATCTTGGTGAGTTACATTACTGCTTAGGTTTTGAAGTTTGGTGAAATGCAGGCCAAACCTTTGTTTGTCATAGTAAGTATGTGAGATAAGTGCTTAAGAGATTTTAAATGGATAAGCTTAAATCTTTTATTGTTCCCATGGAGCAGAATGTGAAACTTTATTGTGATGACGGTTCGAAGTAGGTGAATGGCACTATGTATAGATAGATGGTGGGTAGTTTGAATTATTTCACCACAACCGGATCTAATATTGCATATTTTGTGAATGTGTTAAGTGAGTTTATGGAGAAACCTCAAGAAAGCCATTGGAATGTAGCAAAGGTAGTACTTAGGTATCTAAAAGGAACACTTGATTATGGTATTAAATACACTGATGCATCTCATGTTGAGTTGATAGGTTACTTAAATTTTGATTGGGTTGGCAATCCAGATGATCGAAGATCAACCACTAGATATATGTTTGGCATTGGATCCAAGATTGTTTCATGGAACAGTAAAAAACAGTCTATTGTATCTTTGTCTTCTACTAAAGCACAATAGAAGTCGTTGTATACAACAACTTGTGAAGTTGTTTGGTTGAGAAGACGTATTCAATAGTGTCCAATCTGATAGCTTCAGACTGCGGGACGACCTAATCCACTATGCAGCATTCATAGAAATATTGATATTGGCGGCCGTATGACAATAACATACGCTTTTTCTTTTATTCAATGTCAATTATTACAATGTGGAGATGCGACCGCCGGCATATGTGCCCCAGAGCAGCTCGAACGCATTCCTACATAATGGGCATGTAAGTCGACGATAAAACCACTGTACGATGCATTTTTCATGATAAAGATGATTACAACGCAATTTCTTTGCAGACTCCCCGGTGGAAAACTTATCATGACAAACGGCACATATCAATCCATCGTCCTCAATCTCATACCCGCCGGCACATATCAATCCATCGCCCTCGTTCTCATCCCCGCCTTCACTTGTGCATGCCAACTCCTTCGAAATAATAACAGTTGGTGAAGATTGAACTGCTGCCATAGCGGCAGCCATAGGAAGATAACTATGGCGGGCAATATATTGCGTTTTTTTGGTGAGGATGAAGATGAAATTCTTCACCTATCAATTGTAGAGAAGGGCTATTGAGGTCCAGTTGTTGCATAATCCGTTGATAATCTGCAAACCTGCCGGTCCATAAAAATTGTTGACTCCCCACATTTCCGTCCGGCCGGCTGCAGTCCAGTATAGTCGCACCAAAACAATATTAACTTTTTCTATCAGTGCAGACATGAAGTGTCTTTGGCCATTATAATTCATTTGACACCATTTATAGTCTGTCCGTCCACTGTGGCCATTATAATTCATTTGACACCATTTATAGTCTGTCCGTCCACTGTGACGTAAGTGGCATATATCTACGACATCCCAAACATGCTCTAATTCCCAGTAATCTTCGTTGTCATGTCTAATACATCTAAAGGTTACGCTCGAGATGTATTCTCCTGAAACGTCCTCACTGTCAATGGATTCGGATTCTCGTGAACCGTCATTAGTTTTCCACTTGCAGTTGGAAATTCCTGCCATATGAAAACACCTTTGAGTCTCTCGCTGTCTACAAATCTACCAATCTTATCAAATATTTCTACCGCTTGATTGCCAATATCACTAGTCATGGACAGTTTGCTTCCATTTCGTAAATCCATTTCCTCTCCTTTTAGATCAACTACAGAGAGATAACATGAATCGCTATAACATGTGTGGTTAATTGCTATAAGATGCTTTCTTAAATATATAAGATCCTTTATTGATAGTGTTTGTCGTCATTGTATTGTACTTTTCATAGGCCGACGAATTGTTATGAGTTTTGCTAACTTAGATAGCATTTTTATTTATGATATTTGTACATTCTTCTGTATTTATTGTTGGTATACATATCACTACTTTTATTTTTGATAGAAATTGTTTGTAAATTGGGTAGAAATTATCTATCTTATTGTTGGAGTTTTGGACATGATTTTTTTCTTCTTAAGGGTTCTCGTCCATTTGATTATAATCACATGCTTGGATTTTCATAAAATAATTGAAAAAAATGGAACTTTACCAGCCAAAACACTACCTTCCTAAAAAAAAGGGGGTTATTTGAATACCCCTATACAACATCCATAGTATTGGGGTGAACTCTTTAAGTGTTTTCCTCTACCTATATATAGCTTGCTATATAATTAAGACATCAGGGGTTATTTGAATACCCCTATACAACATCCATAGTATTGGGGTGAACTCTTTAAGTGTTTTCCTTTACCTATATATAGCTTGCTATATAATTAAGACATCTTCTTTGTATTCATTAAGTTATTTGGTTGCATAAATCAATTTTTATGGTGGATTTATATCTTTTAAGTGTTTTCCTTTACCTATCCATAGCTTGCTATATAATTAAGACATCTTCTTTGTATTCATTAAGTTATTTATTTGCATAAATCAATTTCAATGGTTGATTTATAGACCTTTGGGATGGATAAATTAAAACCACCTTACATGGATTTTCTGAAATTTGAAGTGATTTTTTTTAGAAAATGGTGAAGAATCTATGCTACAAAGATATTCAACATAAATAAGAAATTTAATAAAGAATGACAAGAAAGAACCACAACAATGAATAATTTTTTCTCCCTCTCGCTGAATCATTGTCTTGTTGTTTCCTTTCTATTTTTAATGAATGCATAAACATAGAAACATCACTCCCTCTAAAATATAGAACACGGTGGAGAAATAAATTTGCTTCAAAATCATAGGACTATAGGGCCCTCATACTAAGGGGTGCAAAGCAACTCACACACATACAAATGTGTCTGTGTTCTTAGAAACTTGCATGTGTTGGTAATCCTACAACCTTGGTGCTCACCAAACCAACGCACACACACTAGCCAACTAAGATTTTCTAGAAATACACACATGTTCCTATGTTGATCGTGCATGTGCTTAGGTACGCATGCACATGTTCCTGCCCCTATATCCTTGAATTATTTTTCATCTTTCTTCAGGTCAAATACAATGTCCAAATTCATTCATATGCATATATACTATGAATAACTAATTTTGTGGGAGACCCTAGAGTCACCATAAGCACGACCATGGTTAGGTAGCTAGAGCACTTGGGTAGTGGCATGTACCATCCTTGTAAGTTATAAACCATTGAAAAAACAAGCTAGAAATTTTGTTTAGGGGATCCCACCCATGAACCCTCTCATAGGGTGCCCTGCCTTGCCCCTGTTGTGCACCCCTTGGCACAAGGAACAGCATGTGAGCATGAATTCAAAGACCCTAGGAAACATACCTACTACTCAAAATCACCTAGTGGAAAAAACATCCCCAACCATAGGCCATGGAAATGAACAAAACCTTGAACCCACACACATGATCTCCCAGGTGTATCATTACCTATTTATGGACATATTGGAACCATTAGGGGCTTTGGATAAGTAGGTATTGGGATTAAGATAAGGGAAGGGATAGAGAGAGGGAGGGAGAGAGGGGAAGGTTAGAGAGAGAGAGAGAGAGAGAGAGAGAGAGAGAGAGAGTAAGATAGAGGTAAAGAGGGAGAGAGAAGTAGAGAGGATGGTGGAGAGTGAGAGACAGAAGGGTTGGGAGGGGGATATAGGTAAATAGAGAGAAATAGAAAGGGGGGGGAAGAGAGAGAGTGACAAAGAGGATGATCAAGCAAGAGAGAGAAATAAAGGAAGAGGTTAGAGAGAAAGGGAGACAAAGAGAGAGGAGACAGAGTTAGAGGGACTAGGAGAGAGAGAGAGAGAAGGAAGGTGGATGAGATATACGAATAAAGAGAGAGGAAACAAGGGGTGGATGGAGGGAGGAAGACAGAGGGGAGAGATATGGGAAGCGAAAAAGTGGGATAGAAATAGAGATTCAGAGGGAGAGTGGGGGGAAGTGTGCAGGTGGTAGAAAGAGGGATGTCGGAACATCAACCATTGATGGTTCATCATACATATCTTGAGTTCAATCAACCGAGTGGTCGACCTGCATCTGGATACAATCGATCGGGTGATTGACTAGCACACTACATTAGTCATTCAAGTAGTCAATGTTCTTGTTGGTTGGAGAGTCAACTAGGCCAAGCATCATTGTTAAGTCGACTCCATAGCACGACTTTGGTGGATTCAACTGTAAAAACCGACGGTTGCACCTAACCAAGATCTTATGGATTCTATGGAAATTGGTTAGATCTTGAGTTCATAAGGAGAAGACCCCTTGGGTCATTATCATCATGGAGAGCATGGAGATGAAGTGATCAAGATGATATCATATAGAGATATCAAGCTCTAATATGAAGTGTAATGTTCTGATCACAATATTCTTTGGTTAATTTATTTAATGGTGTCTTTAGACACCACCTCCGTCTTCAAATTTTTTATTCCTCTTCAAATATGATCTCTAGAAGCATTTACCTATTTTTCATTGCTGGTTCCACTCATTTCCCTAACATGGTATGAGATTTGATAGGTTTAAAACCTTGACCTGTTATCTTCAAACCTTGTTGAGTCAGATATGTTGTCTAATTGACTCTCGGTCAGTGATTTGTTGATTATAATCTTTGAAAATAGACATTCTTTCTACATTTCCAAGATGACTTCAAAGATCGATATTGTTGTTCCGAATAGATCAAATTATGCAATATGGGTATCAAATATGGAAACCATGCTGAAGAGAAAAGGATTGTGATATTATATGAATATTGTGATCCAAGATCCAATAGACAACTAGGAAAATTTTATTGTTGATGGGAAAAAGGATGGGGTTGAAGTGACCATCATGACCTACCTATCGTGGAAGATTTGGTTTCACTTCAGTGGAATCGACTACCTCATCAACTCTAGAAGAATTTGAAGTCATTGTTCAACCGAGTCAAGAAAATCCACATGATGCAGTTGGCACTACAAGGAAAAGACCCTCTAGTGGAGGTTTTTCCCAACGCCTCTATAAAAATATCCCAAAAATCCATTTATAGTGGATGATACTAGCGGGGGCAAGCAGGTGGAAGTTTTAGTGGATGCGAGGGAGCATATTTTCTCTAAATAATTATGCACCATTGCAGGATTATTTTTTATAATTGTATATATGATGCACTACTTAAATAAGTGCATCTGGATGGACGATTGCTCCCAAACAATGTCGCACCATGGATAGGTTTTCGAGAAAAAATATAAATCGGTGCGCTCAGTAGATAAAGATGCACCGGTGGAGCTAATTATTTAGCACACCGTACAAGTGTTAAATAAAAAAAAAATACCATCCATAATCTTAATCATACAGAGACGTCAGCAGAGAGACTCGAAGGAACAACAAAGGTTTTACCTGTACAATGTTTTATGGGATTGAGAGGTGAGGGAGAAGGTGAGGCAGAGGGAATTTTTTTTTCATTAAGAGGTTTTCCAATTTTATTTTCATTCACCAATAACTAGCGAATTTTTTGTATAATATTACAATAATTCTAAATTTGGCAGCCATTATAAAGGCATGTACTTAGTCAAGTCTACTTTCCTTGATACTAAAAGGGTCATTTATTAGTTATAAATGAGAACCTAGATTTTTTGTTGAGCCAAAATTGGCATTTCTATCAAATTCAACAAAGACGTTACCATCGACTCATCTAGACAAGGGCCTGGAGAACATGAACGTTTTAAATTTATATGCTCTTTGAATCGAACAGTTACACAAGTTGGTATTAATGAGTTATTTTATTTGTTAATTAGTTGTATGTACCATTAAATAAGATAGGATATGTGGTTATTTTCAAAAGTTTTAAAAGCAATTATTTTATTGTTATATTTTTGTGGTTAATTGTTACCTTCTATTAAGGAAAATGAGTCATTTCATATTCCTTTGACAATGCATTTATTAATAAATAATTCCCTGGTGCGGGTTATATACCAGACGACCCGCTCCCGCAAAACTAATGCACCATAGTAGGATTATTTGTAAAAAAATTATACTTCAGTGCGCTACGGAAATAATGATGCATCGGTGCACAAAGTTTCTCTACAATATTACACTATGGCAGGGGTATTTTTAAAATTTTATATATGACAGTGCGCTAATTAAACAAGTGCACTAGTGCGAATGGTTTCTCCCAAACAAGGGCACCCCTTAGTATGGTTTTCGAGAAAAAATATAATCTGATGCACTAATTAAATGAAGACACACTGATCAGGTGTTAAATTAAAAAAAAGTATCGGTCATAAGCTTAATCATGCAAAAAGGTAAGCAAATATAGTAAAAATAGAGGGTTGACTTGTACAGTGTTTTATGGGATTTGGAGGCGAGGTAGAGGGAGAGGTATTTGCGAGGAGAGCGAGAGGGATTTGTTTCGTGGGTATTTCTTTTAATTTTGTTTTCTGCATTTTGATTCTAAAAAATTAAGTCTAATAGGCTTTTATCTATAAAGACTTGAGTCTGAAGTATAGGCATTTTAGCTGTAAAGACTTGATTCTAAACTGTGGTGCTCTCGTCGATGATCATATCCTTGATCTCACTATCAATGATCATATCCTTGATGTCCCCGATGATCATAACCTTGATCTCACCGTCAATGATCATAACCTTGATCTCACCGATGATTATAACCTTGATCTCACCGTCAATGATCATAACCTTGATCTTTTTGTCACTGAACATAACCATCTCTCAAAATATAATCTATAATCATTGTTCGTTTATAATATAGTTGGGAGTTCACCAAATCTTTGAGTCTACAAAATAATGAGTCTAGAGAAAGTGTAATCTATATTACTCACAATTTATAATCTATATTAATTGTTAATTCACAATTTTTTCTGATTATGATGTCTATATTATTTTAAGATGGTATAAGATTAATATAGTATTTTATGTGCAAATAAATACTCCGATAAATTTTAAAGCATAAATAAATACAATTGTGTTACATCAATAATCGCACTGTAATAGCATTATTTAAAAATGCTCTGGTGTGCAACGTAACACTTGAAGAATCATCGTGCTATTAGCATAGTGCACCATTATATGTTTAAATAAAAAACATTTACGCACCAATGTAGGATAGTGTCAAAATATATATTCTGGTGCACTCCATTGTATCATACGCACCACTGCTCCAATATAGAGTGTTGTGTTAGGGTTAATTTCCAAATTTACGTAGTGCGACCTGAAAAACCGACCGTCTATTATAATACTGCATCATTTCATGCTTAAAAAAAAAATTGGCACCATTTTCATTTTTCAAAAAATGTACCGCGGTGCGCTATGTAAAAGTAAACACATCGGTGTGCACGCATGCTGAAAAAAATGTGCACAATGCGAGGGTTGTATTTAAAAAAAATATAACTTGTGTACCCACTAAACATGTATGCCTTGGTGCGGTTGGTCATCGCACGCACCGGAACATGGTTTTATAAAAAAATCCCATGGTAAGAATCATTTTTACCATTTTAACTATTGTAGAGCTCAAAAGCACTCATTCAACCTTTTCCAATCCAAAGTGTCCTGCCATCGGTGAATTTCTTGCTTTCCTTCCTTTTGTCTGTTGCTCGGTGCGTAATTTTCGAATTTTTTCAAATGGTGGGGAAATTTGGTTTTCTTGAGTACGTTGCAACCATGTCTCCCTGAGAACAAAACATCTAGGTAATGTCCTTGTGTTTTCATAACTTAAGTTTCGACTAGATTAAAATTTAAAATTGAGAGAAATTTTAAGTGTTAAAAAAAATAAAAATAAAATCTACATGGTTCATTCAAAGGACTCAGCTCGTACCATCTATGGGCGCACCATGTACCTTCTTACCTTTATGAGTGGTTCATTCGTAAAAAAAAAACATCGGCACGTCCGTCTAACGAAGCACTAAAGAAAAATATATAACTGATAGGGAAGTGCATCAGAGTACAAATAACACACCAGGTCATTAAAGTACATGCTGAACCACCCTTATCAGATATATTTTTACGCAGTGTGTTGGTAAAATGTGTGCACTAGGGTGTTTATGTTTACCAAACGCACCGCTGATAAATGTAACATTGTATTGCGGTGAACCCCATAAATGTTTTGGTGGCGTCGTATGTCATGCGATAGTAATGACCGGAACGCACCACAAAAAGTTTCATACTCAAAAATTTGGAAATGTTATGTGATGCTGCTTTGTTACATGTTGTGTGTAGTGAATGTATATGCACCATTTTTTTGTTAATTTCTAAAAACATGTTTACGTGCGTTAACATTTTAATTCGTTTTTTGGTTCAAGAGGTGAGTAGGATAAATGTAATGCACTAGTAAGTATGTGTTGTAGTGTATCTCCCTAGTGCAGTATTGTTTGACAATCCACGACATAACATAGTAGAACATATTTTGTTCGGTGCGTTACTTAACACTGATGCACCATGGATGATTATCACAATATATACGCACCATTTACAATGTGTGATTGTTTTTTGGGTGCACCTCTAATGCAATTAACTTACTTTTTGAAGGATTTTTAGGTGTCTCATGGACAAATGTGTGGAGCCAACAAATCGTATGGAGTGGATTTGAGTCTTCACCAACACTTATTATTTCCAAAGAACAAGTCGGCACGTGAGAGAATGAGGGATTGATGTGCGTAATTTGTCATGATATGCTTTCAATTGGGGAGTCTGTAAAACAATTTTCTTGTAGTCATTTTTATCATGAACAATGAATGTTTCATGTTTGAGTGGTTTTACCTTCGTCTCCAATGACTCTGGTTCACTCACCTCTCCAACTTGAATTGGAGGTAGTTTGCACCCCATATGGTGCATGAGGTTCCACTCTACATATGAAAGGTTACTGCATGTAGGTGGGGGCATATGAAACGTTATATGGTAAAGATAAGACACCCAACGCACTAATAAACTGTTCTTAAGTGTTAAGGAAATGTACGAAAATATTAAAATGGATACAACAAAAAAACCCTAAATGTGTGTAAAATATTAAAATGGTTACATTAAAAAAACCCTAAATATGTGTAAAATATTAAAATGGACACACTAAAAAACTCCTAAATGTGTATCATTCCCAATAAAATCTATTAATCAGACATTATTATGTTAATCACATGTTTTTTCATGCAAGAAAGTTAATGGTTTAAATCACAACCCTTAATTTAGTGTGACAACTAAGAATATTCTCAATAGGTGTAACCCTCTCGACGTAATTGTTAAATTTGGCAGCATCGACAATCCAATGAGAGGCCATATGGGCCACCCTAAGGCTAGCCAGGGAGATTTGGAGAATCAACCAGTCTTGTGAGGTATTGACAAAAGCCAAGGCGAATGGACAACCTGTGTGAGTCAAACAAAAAGTAAGGACGAATGAGATGGTATGTGAGTCTAATGCAAAAGTTAGGGGGGACGTACAACCTCTGAGAGCATAGACAGTCTAGTGCAAAAGTCAGGGGGAACGTACAACCTCTGTGAGCATAGACAAACTAGTGCAAAAGTCAGGGGAGAACATACAACTTCTGTGAGCCTAGTCAAACCTTGTGAGCCATGAGCAAAAGTCAAAGTATCTAGCAA
>JASDQU010815609.1:21475-35222 GCA_032191745.1 Picea mariana
AAGATCATCATGTCGCTAATTGGAAATTCAAAGGAATGAGGTTCCCTAACCTCTTGAATTCGCGATATGCGAAATCGCGAAACTATCTTAGCCGTCAGTTCGAGGATTGTTCTAGACCGTTGATCTGAGCTCCATCTCGAAGCTTCGCCTATCGCGACTTGGAGAGGTAAGAAACATAACCATCGAGATTATGATATGAAAAATCAGAATTTAATCCCAGCCATTAGATCAAGTTGTGTTCTGGACCGTTGATCTAAGCTCCATCTTGGAGCTTCGCCTATCGCGAGATGGAGAGGTAAGAAACATAACCAACAAAATCGAGATTTAATCCCAGCCGTTAGATCAAGTTGTGTTATGGACCGTTGATCTGAGCTCCATCTCGAAGCTTCGCCTATCGTGACTTGGAGAGGTAAGAAACATAACCAGTGAAATTGCGATTTAATCCCAGCTGTCATATCAAGGTGTGGTCTAGACCGTTGATCTAAGCTTCATTTCGGAGTTTCGCTTATCGCAAATTGGAGTGACAAGGACCTCTATTGAAGGAATCTCGAGATGCGAATTCACGATGAGATCTGGACTGTAGATTCACCGAAATCGTGGACCGTTGATCTAAGCTTCATTTCAAAGTTTCACTTATCGCAACTTGGAGTGACAAGGACCTCCATCAAAGGAATCATGAGATGTGAATTCATGATGATATTTGGACCATAGATTCATCGAGATTGTGGACCGTTGATCTCAGCTCCATCTTGGGGTTTTAGGGATCACGACTTGGAGAGTCAAGATGCCTCATCTCCAGACTCACGAAATTTGAATTCATGAAAATCACTTTTTTCATAAGCGCTTGGTCATGGCCTTGGTCATATAGAGGAAGGAGCTAGCGCAGAAAAGCTCTGTATCAGAGTTTCAAAGATCACAATATGAAGTGTCGAGACACTTGGCCATAGGAATGATGAAATGATGAAACCCAATTTAAAGGAAATATTAATAAAGTTCATCCAACGGTGCAAATAAACTAGAATATGATCGGAGGGCTATTGTTCTCTCTCACAGTTAATTCATCAGTTATGAATCAGTTAGCAAAACTGATTCATGATTCCTAATCGGTTGGTGTTTCAGTTGCCGAGACGGTTGTTCTTTTGCCTCAGAAGATTCGAAGTGTAACTGTTGCGGGTGTTGTGCATAAAAGAAGAAAAGACAGACTGTGCATGTGTGGTGGTTCTGGACAAAAAATGAATTAAATTGTAAGAAAGAGAAAATCACAGGATGCGCAGTGTGAGACTAAAATATGCGTAGTGTGAGACTGAAAATGTGCGCAGTGTGATATAAAACTCAGAGAAGAGTAACAAAATGACATAACATGTTGAAGCAGAGAAGAATGACAGAACAAGTTGAAGCAGAGTATAATTGCAGAACAAAAAAAGGAAAAGAAGAATTGTAGAACAGTTAGAAAAAGACCAAATTTACAGAACAAAGAAGAAGTGGTAAGAATCGATTTATCTGTGTAGTTGTCTGTTTATTTATTCATTCATAAAATAGGGTGGTTGGGAGGTTCTAGGGAGGACTTTTGTCCTCAGAGGTTCAAGTGGGAGCTTGAACACAGGGAGATATAGCTTCCATCTGGTTGCAGCCAGAGAAACCAGGGTGGCAGGGTGGTGTAAGGGAGAACAAGTGTTCTCTGTTATATAGGTTCGAGCCGGTGTAACTGGAAGTTTGTGCTTCCATCCAGTTGGTGTTGGAACATTAGGGGAGTTATTGCTTCCTTCTAGTGGGTGCTAGAGAAACAAGAGAGTTGGTGCTCTCAAACAAGTTGCAGCTTGTAAAACAAAGGTAGCAGCCTCACATTGAGTTGGTGCTCAATTATAGATGATGTATAGAACTTAAAAGACTGCCTATCATTTCGAAGAAGAAGAGGTTTTCTCCCTTTATGGGTTTCCTCGTGAAAATTCGTCTCTGTGTATACCTTATATGTGACTGATGCTCTTTACTTTTACTGTCCATATGCTATATAATGTTGATGATCACTTGAAGAAAGATTAAGAATGTTTTAATAGACTTAAAATTGTTTAAGCACAATGATTCACCCCCTCCCCCCTCTCAGTTGTCTTAGTAATTTCAACAGTTCCTTCCTTTATTATTATCCAACAAATGAAGGGATACAACCTACAACACACCCATTGTAACTTCCTCTTCTTTCTCTCACAGTCTCCTCTCTTAGAATACAATATTCACAATGATGCATAGTTGCAATACATTTCCCTCATAAAAGAGGGTTTCCTTCTAGGGAAATAAACCCTAACATAACTTCTACTGCCAGATCTATGACCTTATAATGAACGGTCCAGATTTACTATGAAATCAAAATATACATTTACAAGGCAATTTTTCCTTTGGGCGCTTCTCCCCCAAACCCTCGCTGGGGGCCTGCTTGCCCCTGGATCCCACAGGAGGGGAAAGCCCCCCCTGCACTCCCCTGCATGGAGGAGTGTACATTCTTCCAAGGTGTAAATTCTTCGTGGGTTATAAAAAAGGCTAAAAACAAAGGCCTCTGAATCATGAAGATAATCAAGCTATAAAACCAACAAATAAAAACACCTTAAAAATAAATAAATTTCAATTTTCTATATATATGTTAGAAAAAAGGATCATAGAGAAATAAAATAAAATAGATGTGGAAATAAAACACAGAAGATACACAATACACTAGAGACACAAATATACATGTTTCACCCATTGTGGACTACATCCACTAGAGAAATTGTGAGTCTTTCCTTTATTATTATCCAACAAATGAAGGGATACAACCTACAACATACCCGCTATAGCTTCCTCTTCTTTTCTCATAGTCTCCTCTCTCATAATACAATATTCACTCACATACATCGCCACAATATAATTCACCGATACATAAAAGAGGGTTGTCTTCTAGGAAAAAAAAAACTTAACATAACTTTTATCATCATATCTACAACCTAATGATAAACAATTTAGATTAACTGCGAAATTACAATATTTTACAAGGAAATTTTAATAAAAATTTCTCTTTGGGAGTGGTGCCCCAAAACAACCCCTAGGGGGGGCTCCAAAATATTGTCCCCCCCCCCGCCAGACCCCCCTGGAAACAGGTGTGGGGGGGAAATATCCCCCACACCTCCCGGTTAGGAAATGGGATCCAAACACAGTTGAAACAAGACCTATGAATCAAGAAGATAATCATATTGGACTATGATCCACCCTAGACCTGGAAATTTTATCATATTCACCTTCATTCTCGAAGGCCAAGTTAAACTGAGCAGGGACTCATTTTCTAACTTGTTACTACGTTTGTTAACATGTTTGCAGGATTCTAGCTAGTATGTATCTTTTCCAACTTCAATTGTCCATCTTCCAAAAAATATTGTATGAAATGGTACATGAGCTATATATGTTTAGTATTAGAATGGAAGGATGCTTTCTTTGCAAGATGAATGACACTCTAGTTTCCATAGTACAAATTTCTATTCTTTTGTTGCTTTCCCAATTCCTCCATAAAACTTTGTAACCAAATCATCTCTTTACTGTCCTTTGTAGCGACAACATACTCTGCTTATGTTGTTGCAAGTGCAACAACCTTTTGCAATTTCGAAATCCAACTTACTATTGTTCCACCTATAGTAAAAACATACCATGTGGTGCTCCTCTTGCTATGTTTATCACCTGCCATATTTAAATCAACATATCCCTATAGAATAGTGCTTGAACATTTAAAACATAATGCATGAGTATTAGTACCTCTCAAATACATGAGAATCCACTTTACTTCCTCCCAATGTTCTTTCTCTAGATTGTTCATATATTTGCTCACAACTCCCACTACATGTGCAATATTTGGTCTTGTGCACACCATCGCATACATTGTTGGTTTATTTATGTGCTAACCCAGGTTATAACTATAGGATTATCAACAACCCTTCGACCATCGACCCTCCTGTATACCAAAAGGAAACACAACACACAAAGTGCACTGAGCAATCTCACCCGAGATGGCTTCTATGGGTGGTCGCAGGACTCAAATGCCTGCAACCATGGGATGGGATGTGTTTCTCTAGGAGGCATTTAACCTACTCATTGTTAACCCTCATTAAATATTATTCCCTACCACTGTCACAACTATTCTAATGGGACTTCATTAACCATTATAGCCACATGTGGTCAATGACAAGTATTTATCTACTGTAACACAAGATTATAATCTAAGCACTAGCTATAACATTCATTTATTTAGATTTATTCTACAGATTCCATTCATTTATTCTTCGTACGTAGTGCTATTCCCTTTATCATTTAACATGTTTATCATAAACTTACTAAAGCAAATTGTTACACATAAAAAATACTCACTTTGATACTGTCGCAAGTGTCGTCATTACAAAGGTTGCAAGTGTCGTCATTACAAAGGTTGCAAGTGTCGCAAGTGTTAAAGAAAGCATACTGCCATCATGCCTATGTCGTGCCTATAACGGCATGAGAAGGACATTTGAAACACCTCAAACACTTGATTTGGAAGAGGAGAAATGAGTCAGCAAGCTTACAAGCCTTTTACCATCTGAAAGCACCTCAAAAACTAAGTTTTGGAGGAGAGCGCTCCCCTATACCTCTTCTGGGAGCACTGACGCTCCCCCTTACACTGTCTGGGAGCATTATAAAGCCTCGATAGCCCTTCTTAGGGAGCGTTGGTGCCTTTAGGAGCACTGGCGCACCCCTTAAACCTACTGGGGAGCGTTAAAACACTCTGATGGCCCTTTTAAGGGAGCGCTACCTATTTTAGGCAGTAGTTAAGTTGTTGAGATGAATGGGGGAAGGATCCTTTCATTCTTGGAAGGCAGTTGGATTCGAATCCCTAGTCCAACCACGATATTAGGGCAGATCCTCAACTGAAGGAGGAAAATCCTCAACTTCCCCAAGGATATCTCAAGTGGTTAAAGCCTCTCCAAGGCTATATAAGAAAGCTTTCTAATGGTGAAAGAGGACTGAAAAGGGAGAATCATACCAAACTTATGATCTAAAAAGTGGTGCTAGAACAAGGGAAGAATTGCAAGCATGAAACCTATGATCTCATAGGAAACACACGGTGAACTGGAGGAGAGTAATCGGTGAAGCTGATGTCATTTGGATCGTGGACCTTTTCAGCAAGGGTTAGACAAAAGGGACTTGACGAAGATGTCGCATTTGCATCCAGGTTGTAAGCTACTTTTGTCATTGTTCTCATTAATATGACACGCTTGGCCTATTTCTTTCTAGTTTGTGTTTAATTGTACATGAACTTATCTCTGATAGATAGATCTATTATCGAGCTAATATCAATAGAGTAGGAACTGGTTGTACTATTTTTTGTCTACAGGGCTAATCGAGGAGCGAAATATTGGAGCTCAACTCGGAGCATGCAGGGACAAACGTCGATAAAAAGGTACTTCTTTTCTCCTTCCTCCGCATGTATTAGTTCATATAGATCAGAAAGGAAATCAATTTCCACATTAAGCATCTTCTATCTTAAGAGTTAAGAGTCTATCTCTCAAGAGGATATCTACCTGTCCGCAGGGAGATTTTCCTTCAACAGAAACTGGCGTTGTCAATTATGTGGCGTTGTCTCCCATGATTTCAACTTCTGATGCTTTGGATCCAGTAGTTGACATAGTGATTTCTTTGGTAGGGTTATTGGAGCCTGATCTCCTTACCCCTGTCACAGGCCTCAACATGTGTTCCTTCCAGAGTGATTATCTTCCATTGAGTGAAGATCTCTTGGAAGCCATGATCCAGTTTTGTCCCTTGACATGGTATCCTTCCAAAGCATTATCCTCTCGGAAGCCATGATCAAGAAGCAACCATGAGCATAGTTTATCTTCTCTGTGGAAAGCTCGTTAAAAAATGAAATAGAGGCCTTAAGCATAGTTCTTTTCCTGTGTCAAGCTCGTTAAAAAATGAAATAGTCACCTCTCTTGAAACTTCTTTTCATCCACCCTTCTCCTTTTTCTCATCTACTCGAGAAATCAGTGACAAACTTAGAGCTGGTGAATGAATTGAAGCTTGGGGGGCATGTCTCCAGATTTTGATGATCATTCTGGAGTTAAGCCACTAGCTTTCATGCTGGGGGCATACCGAGCTTAGTCTTTGTTCTTTCTCGTGCTCGTAAATACATGAGAATGCATCTGGGTAGACTTTTATCTCTTTTTCAGACCCACATGGACACATGAAAAAGGAACCCCCTGGAGTCGTCTTTAAACTCTTTTCAGACTCTCTAAATATGAAAAGATTGTCGAGTGATCTTGGTTCCTTTCACGCTCGTTAAAAGGTTCGAAAGGGTGTCTTTAGAGCGATAGTTTATCTCTTTTTCGGTCTCATCAAACTACTGTATGAAAAAGGAACTGAGAGAGTTCTCTTTTAAGTGGTTTTCCAGACTCTATAATCATGAAAAACCTTTGATTTTTCTATCTTTGGACTCGCTAAAACAAACATCGACAGGCCCATATGGGACTGAACCCTTACTTCTTCCAGTTTGTTAAACAAAGGAAGAGGAACTTACCGAAGGTGAGTTATATCAAGCATGTGTTACCCTCCTCGAGCTCGTTAAATTAAAAAAGAGGTACTCGTCTATCTGGATGGGGGAAAATTTGAAAGAGGCAAGACAAGTAGTCTCTTGAGAACATTACGAAGTAACTCTTAGAGTCACCCTTGAACACGGAACTTTGTCTTTTCCATGCATTATAATCCACTGAACCTCTGCACTGAGATAATCCTTTGAGTTTCTTCCACTCCTTTGGGTCACCCGACGCAAGTCACAACATCCACTGCATCATCAAGTTTTGTTCCATGTCATGTTTCTGCTGTCGTGCCTCAGTGTTCAAGGGAAGTATCCATCTTGAGAGTCATCCATCACAAATTTCTTGTCTCAATACCTGTGTCAGTCCATGTTCATTTGATATACCAATTACATCTCTATGTTCGTTTCATGTCGTTGATGGGGGATACATTAAGGCCCTCCTTCGACAAACCTATTCCTGTCAACTTCAACACATTATCCAAGAATTAGGCTTAGAAACTAGTTAGTACTTTGGGACCTGCATGCCTCAATGGCAGGCCTCCTCACATCCGACAGTGGGTTTACATCACTGACCTCTGATCGGATGATTCCATGGATGTTTGACTCTAGCTCATCCATTCACATTCATTGGAATGTACTAGAGTACCTTGGGAATCATTGACATTAATGGTGATTTCCCTCGCACTTGTTAACGGTTTACATCATTGACCGGTAATCAAGTGGTTTCTGCCATGTTCGACATCAGGACATCTATTCACATGGTTAGATTCATACTACATCGAGATCGGTAAGAAGACCCTGGGTTGAATGATCACTTTGATATTTACTTTGCCCAGGTTGTGAAGGAGTTTCTCTTGAACAATGATACATATATTGTTACATAGATCCACTTTGTATTGGTCATGGCTATGTCTTGTCATCTCATAGATCCACTGTGTATTCTTCATGGCTACGATCAGTTCAGGTCATCAGAGTATAGATCCACAATGTATCCTCAGTGGCTATACCTTTTTATCAATACAATTATAGATCCGCAGTGTATTTTATGGCGGCCATATTTTACAAGTCTTGATCACCCAAGAATAGGTATGCCTGCCTTGGGTTTGAAACATGTCATGATATTTGTTGGATGTTTGTGTATAGTTTTTGTCAGGTGCTCTGCATCTATACCCTTGCTTGAAAGTATACAAAGCATTTCAGTTATCATTTCTTGTCTTCTAACTTCATACTTTGGGGGGAAATCTGTTACACATAAAAAATACTCACTTTGATAGTGTCACAAGTGTCATCATTACAAAGGTCGCAAGTGTCTCATTTTGCTTACAAGTTTCACAAGTGTTAAAGAAAGCATACTTCCATCATGCCTATGTCGGGCCTATAACGACATGAGAAGGACATTTGAAACACCTCAAACAATTGATTTGGAAGAGGGGAAATGAGTCAACAGGCTTACAAACCTTTTACCATCTGAAAGCACCTCAAAAACTAAGTTTTGGAGGAGAGCGCTCCCCTATACCTCTTCTGGGAGTGCTGGCGCTCCCCCTTACACTGTCTGGGAGTGTTATAAAGATCTGATAGCCCTTCTGAGGGAGCGCTGGCACACCCCTTAAACCTACTGGGGAGCGCTACAACGCTCTGATGGCCCTTTTAAGGGAGTGCTACCTATTTTAGGCAGTAGTTAAGTTGTTGAGATGAATGGGGGAAGGATCCTTTCATTCTTGGAAGGCAGTTGGATTTGAATCCCTAGTCCAGCCATGATCTTAGGGAAGATCCTCAACTAAAGGAGGAAAATCCTCAAATTCCCCAAGGATATCTCAAGTGGTTAAAGCCTCTTCAAGTCTATATAAGAAAGCTTTCTAATGGTGAAAGAGGACTGAAAAGGGAGAATCATACCAAACTTATGATCTCAAAAGTGGTGCTGGAACAGGGGAAGAATTGCAAGAATGAAACCTATGATCTCATAGGAAACACACGGTGAACAGGAGGAGAGTAATTGGTGAAGCTGTTGTTGTCTTGATCATGGAACTTTTGAGAAAGGGTTAGACAAAGGGGACTTGACTAAGATGTCGCATTCACATCCACGGTTGTAAGCTACTTCTATCATTGTTCTCATTAATATGACATGCTTGGCCTGTTTCTTTCTAGTTTGTGTTTAATTGTACATGAACTTATCTATGATAGATAGATCTATTATTGAGCTAGTATCAATAGAGTAGGAAGTGGTTGTACTATCGTTTGTTTACAGGGCTCATCGAAGAGCGAAAGATTGGAGCTCAAATCGGAGCGTGCAGGGACAAATGTCGATAAAAAGGTACTTCTTTTCTCCTTCCTCCACATGTATTAGTTCATATAGATCAGAAAGGAAGTCAGTGTCCACGTTAAGCGTCTTCTGTCTTAAGAGTTAAGAGTCTAGCTCTCAAAAGGAGATCTACCTATCAGCAGGGAGATTTTCCTTGAACACAAATACAAACAGAAACATTGCATACATTCGCACAAAACACAGATATACCATGGTTCACCTTCCCTTGGGGCTATGTCCACAAATATTTGTCGCTTATGCTCTTTATTCATGTTCTTGTAAAATCTAGTGTTGTGCACTGTATAGTCCTTCCTTCATTACATTTGATCTCCATAGATCGCATCATTCTCTCAACAATACACACTCTAACAAAATGGACAACAACCCTCTCATCGTCATAATACATTATACTTATACAACAAAAATGGGACAAAGCCCAAACAAAAACCCTAACTCTAAGAGGATTATGTCTATCTACTTTCTCATTGAATTAATCTCGGTTGGTCCTCGATCCAACCATTGCCCCAAGTCGGTGCTTGTCCACTTTCCAACTTATGTGCAACAATTTCTCCACTTTGTAACCACTTTTATTGGCGTGGGTTTTCCTCTATTTCTGGGGCTGCTTTTCCTTTATTTCCAACGCACTCCCTTATTTTCCAGTGTTGCTTTGATTCCTTAAAAAATTCCTTGATTATCCCCAAAATTGTCCTGCACCAACAAGCCCCCAAAAATAACATTGTGACTCGTCTCGAGTCACTCGTGGAATCTTGCATCTTTTATTGCCTGTGTTAGTTCTCCATACATCTTTGTTATTTATTGGCATTTCTCCTGGGCCTATTTGCTCTTCTCTTCCATGGCTTCTACCATTTGTGTGGTGACTGGAGGCTTCAATATTTCTCCTCCTTCCAAGCCTATCTTTTCCACCCTTTTCTTTACTGCGTTGATCTCCATGACTAGTTGTTTAGCCTTGTCCTACAATGGCTCCAACTGAGCTTGTCGTGCAATTTTCTCAGCTAATACTACTTTCTCGTCAACCTGTAGGTTCTTCATTTCTGCAGTTGTATTAATATTTTCTGGCAATGACATTGTCTTCTGTCATTGTTTTAATTCTTCCATTACCACATGTACCTTCTCTTCCCTTTCTTGCAGGTCTTGCAAGCTTCCATCTTCTAAGAGCTACGCCCACAGTTGGCCACTTTTTTCCAGCAACTCTGTCATCCTATGTATGGTCTGCATTGTACTTTTTGTAGATTTTGTTGCATCTTGTTCTCACTATGCTCTTACTTCTGGAGGAGTATTGGGTACCGCACGCTCCTCCATTTCCTTTATCTATTCCTTGTACTGCTCCAAGGGTTGCACTGTTTTCTTTATCTTTTCTTTAGTAGATACTCCCTTTGATTCTGCGTTGTTTGGAATGGTTCGAAATATTGTGCCAGTGTACTTCTCCATATCCTCTACCTTTTGTTGCGCTATCCTCCTTTCCTTCCCTTCTTGGCTAACTTCTTCCTTCAGTGTGGTATTTTCCTCTTGCGCTATTTGTAAGTTCGTCGCATCAGACCTTGCCCTGGACTGAATTTTCTGCACGACACTTATTTGTAATTTGTAGAGAGCCTTCATTGAGATCTTGGGCAATGCCAACAACGTCCTGATTTCCTTCAGGGGCCTCTATGTTTCCTCATCATTGATGAAAAAAATCTCAGGGGTGATGATAAATTGGCACTCCCCTACACTATAATTTGCATTGTTTTTCCAGAAGGAACTCTTTCCTTAGTTTGTGTTGGTTTGTCTTTTGATGACTGCTCTTCCCTGATCCTCAACTGCTCTAGCACAGGTTTCACTTCCTGTACTTTCTCCATAATTGAATCCTTGTGGTTCTCAGCATCCTCCCACACTTCTTACAGTCGATCTTCAACTGTCGTGGTTATTAGTTCCACATCATTTGCTATCAATTATGTTTCCAATGGTTTTTTATGGGACTTCGCCTTCTTCCTGGAGCCACTTACTTCCTCCCCTGTTATATTCTTTTGGGCGTCTCATGGATCAGATGCCTCTAGAATCTATGTATCCATGTCTATAGCCTGCCCAAACCCTTCCTCCATAGGTATATCATGTGTCTATGTTTGTACTTCTTTTGTGCACACATGTTCTATTGTTCCTCTTGGTGCCTTCTCTGCGCGTAGTGGATCTCGTGTAGAACCACGCTGGGATTTCTTCTGTGTCCTTATTTTCTTTTGTATTGGGCCAATTTCCCCCCCTTGGTCTTGTGAGACATTATTCTTTTTGCTCGCACTGTTTGTTCCTGTCTACTGCGCAGGGACTATTATGTCCTGTGTTTGAGTCTATCCTCCTGGCATTGTCCTTGGGATTACGGGCACTTTCCATTCCTGAGGCCACTCTTGGACCTCCATCTATATGTCCTGCATCGTGACATAGTAACTTAGTTGTAGCCACTCTTTGTTCAGGTCCATGTTCACCTGCACCCACATGCCATGGCATGATGCTTGAAAATTTTCTATCTATCCAAACTCCTAGACAGGCTCTAGGGAAATCCTCCATGTTTCAGCCAATCGATTCTGGATCTTTGACAAGTATAGAGCGAATACATCATTGTTTATTTTCTTCTCCTTTGCATCTGTTGTGATTCTAAGCGACATGTAATGGGCTACACCACACTTTCCTATTCTCTGCAAGAACATGTTGTACGTCAATTCTTTCCATCCTACAAGTGCAATGAGGATGAGTAACCATGAGTAGTGGAACTCAGATCCCTAATCCTATGTTTCCTTGCAATTCTCCAAGAAATAATTAAGCAGATAAGGGGCCCATGTCATCGATATCCCCCTCCCACACTGCGCTGTAGCTGCTACCACCCCTACTAGTACTTCCTCCTTTCTGCACTTTCAAATTAACTTTCACCCTAATATCCATGTAGCAAACCTCGTCGTAGGATCATTTATGTCGTTGATCCTAATTCCCCTATTTTCTCTCTCTGTGTCATACTTCTCCTTGATTTCGTCAGAGATGAATTTTTCTTTAGTTTTATCCTCTAAGTACTTCTCTGGCTTCTCCCCATCCATGGGTATCCCAGTGATGGCTGCGGTCAAGTCAACATTGATAGGCATTGGCCTATCCATCCAAAAAAATCCTCCATGAACCATTGCTCTGAGTTTCTTCACACATCCATTGATGTGTTTACCACATCCAAAGTGTGGTATATCCAACAAATTCAAGATCCATGTATTGTATAGCCCCAGGATCCACTGCACAGGCTCCAACAGTGGTGCACCTGATGGGCCCTCTCCTCTACTCTCCATATAGTTATGTTGTGCCAAATCTGGGAATTTGACTGTGTCGACCACATCATGGTCGAAGTATTCATGGTGTCTACTCCTCCCACCATCTCATAGTCGGCCTTTACTCCTTCTAGGATTTTTGGCATCACTATTTCCAACTCTATCTATGTGCACAATATTCCTTGCACACTATTCTCAGCTTGTGCCTTCTTCTTCCCTTGTGGGGATGATACCCCGACCTGTGGTATGCCATGGTTCTCTTTTCCATGCTCTTCTTCTGGATATAGGCCCTACTGCATTGAATTTATGTCTTATTCACCCTGTTGTGGCCCTTTTCCCTTAGATGCATCGAATTCTGTCCTCTCTGTGTCATCCTCCAACTGCCCGAACTCATGCAAGTATCGTTGTCATTGGACCGTATGTTATGACAAGCATTATAAAATTCCACTAGATATTCATCGGTATTGACAATGTTATTTCCTGAAAACTTAGGCAAATGCTCTTTAAACTTTGGAAGTGGACGAGTAGCAGGAGCTGGATTAAGAGGAGAGGACACATGCCACGGTGTATTTGTGGCATCTTCTTCGAACTGAAAAAGTCCATACTTCTTGATGACTTTGGAGGGGTTCGTAATATATTGGACAGGGATATGGTGGTTGTACAAGCTACCAATCACCGATGATGATGAAGATTGGGAATATGGAGCACTTTCAGTGCCACCATAGCCACCACTAGATGTTATCTTGTAGATGATAGATGAGGGAAATAAAGATGAGATGGATGAATCAGATAATTTTTCTCCTTAGGAAACTTTGTTGGGTAGATAGCACAATGTTTCTCCTTCTTATCTCAATAATCAGACTGATTTCAGGTCACAATTATCTTCTTCTTCTAGAAGCGCGAGAGTCAAAGGACATGAAAGAATGGTCGAAACTGAAGAAAGGAAAGGTTACTGTTGATTTGTAGGCTTCCTACATCTAGCTTCCAGTTTTTCTTCAGTACTAATATCTCGTTCAATTGCTTCCCAAGAATGGTTAAGCTTAGCCTGGGTCCTAGCAGTGTCTAAAATAGTACGAAACAGGTTTAAAGTAATGTTGGTCTGCTCTTGGATACCGGGCTCAAGATTGGGCTTCCTTGCAACAACAATAGTCATTAAAAGCAAAAGAGTCAAATAATCAAAATCAGAAAAAGAAAGATGTATCGATGAAAATTGAGTATAAAATTTAACCAGAGAGATATCGAAGATCTCCCCAGTATGGTCACCAAATAAATGTTGAGGAAAAGATATGAATTGATCATACTCAAGCATTTTTAGACTTTACTTGGCTAAAGTAAAGTATACGGGAATATCACCCTATATTTATAGCCAACAAAAATATATATCCTAACTCACAAGTATTAATCACAAGTGCTTAGGCTAGTCTTTTATCAACAAAAAGCTTGCTGGAAATTCCCTTTTTATGTATTTGTTTGAACATATCAGTTGCTGAAATAAATGTATGAACAAAAGTAAAGACGCAAAGATGATAATCAAGACAATTGAGACATAAAGAAATCCTTTATTTCATTCCAATTCAC
>JASDQU010815609.1:36646-47702 GCA_032191745.1 Picea mariana
CTATGCAAGAGTAAATTTCCAAGGCAACGTAACCATACCACTATAAACAAAACAACTCAATGCGACTTTAAAGTCGAGCCAAATATCCAATGCGACTATCATCAACAGTGGTCAATTGCAATAAATAACATGCTTAAAACTCTGAGGGTATCGCTGAGTATAAAAAAAAACTATCCATACTACACACATAGCTCAACACCTAACTCCATAATGCAACATATCCACTTATTGCAACAAACACATAGTCATGAAAATAACTCAACATATCGTGTCGAGATTGTGCTCATTAACAAGTGGTTGGTTCGTTTAAGTCACATCATGATTCAATTAAGTCATGCATACTCAGGATTATTCAACCCACAACACAAGGATGTCATGGATATGCCTTCTAAAGTTATCCAATTCAATTATTGTTTGGCCCCACGGAACCCATAGTTATCATGCCTCGTGTTTCATTTGCAAAATACCATACACATAAACGACCTATGTGAGCAAACCTAAGCATTCGTGACCAATTCCAGACATCGACGAAATCACCATAAGTGCAAAAACTAGTGATTGTACATCAACCAACAATTCGCCACTGTGGTAAAAAAAAAAAAATCAATCAACCGAACAAGCCGAGGTAGTTGTGTATACCCACACATCCAATAGAAATGGGTAGAGGCCCTTTAATTAAAAATAACTGAGTTCTTTGACATCGTGTGGGTGACTATGAAATTTAGAAGTGTAGTGGGAATGTAAGTTTCATGCTATTATCACATAGGTATTGATGAAAACCATACCAACATGACTGTTATGCGACCAACGGGTGAGCCCTCATTCGAAGTAATAGACCACAAAAATCAAGAACAACTTAACAGGATTGATAGTCTCCCTATGCAACTCCAGTCTAGAGGGTTAAGGGTTTGCACGGTAGCCTTCACAGGATGAACAGAACTAACTGTAGTGAAACTTCAAGGCCAAAGGTGTACGCACAAGGAGAATTATGATTCACTTGTGAATGGGAGACAGTTCCTTGATAGGGTCGAAACAGGAAGCCAAGGCTCTAGTTAAACCCCAGAATTGTGAAGGAAACCTTCCATCCATAATTTAAACAAAACCCTTCAACCAAAATGTAGTGGCAACAAAGAACTATCACGCAGGAAGACTAACAACTTCGATGGACTTAAAACTGTTATGGCAGAACCATCCATTTCCATTTAAAACCAAAATTTCACACAGTTGCAACACTAAGGAAAAATACAAACCTACACAATTGAGCCAAAAATATTTCATAACCAGAGTGAAGTCAAGACTGGCCAAAAGAGACATACTTGTTAATCGAAATCCGTAAGGCGAGAGGTGGTCAAGCGGTTTCACCCTGCCAAAAATCTGGAGCACAAACACAATAGCAAGATCAAACAATAGTCCCACTAGGGTGGCAGCCAATGGGAAGGGTAAAGGTGACATGTAGTAAATGCACGCCGCTTCCACCTGTATCTCATTTACTCCATAGTACAGGCCAACGAGCCCCCCATTACCACCATTAATCAACCAATGCATCGAGAATATCAACATATTTTAACCATAGCATAATCTGAGTTTCGTATAACAATTCAACCATTTTCATTGTTACTTTCCCAAATGTGGCACCCATGTTTATGTTCTCAATATAACTCAAATAAATCGCGTGACCATTATACAATCTAAATGATCATGTATAGAATCATCACTAATAGCGTCATCAACATCAACTTGAACCATTGCATAATCACCAAAAAATCGCAAAACCATTACTTCCATGAGCCACCAACATCATTAACACATGTATATCAGCTACCAATTACATTTACCAATGCATAATCATTGCATTACCTTCTTTCCAAGATGTGTCACCAAAATTTTCACCATATGCATATATTAAAAATTGTTGACGAGCAAAATTGACCGTCTGTCAACTGGGAGAGTGGAACCGGTCCAGGGTTGTCTAAATAACCCAATCCGTTTGGGATGAACCACCCTGACGGGTTTAGCGGCTCCATTAGCCGATGTAATTCCTAAGAAACAAAAAGAAAACTACTCTAAACTAACTAATCTAACTAAAACAACTATTAATACAAACTAATAAACTAATTATTATATATACAATCTACTATCTAATACTATGCTAACTCTAAGAAATTAAATATCTAACTAGTAACAGAAATAAATCTTATTCACAAATGTACAATATTTACAATTTACAGATTTGAATGGAAACCTGAAAAACTCATTATTATTCTGTCCTAAGACAGCGAGAGCTATTGTTTTTTATTTTTATAATTTTGTGAAAAATAAATAAACTGAAAACTAACTAAACTAAACAACTAATATACTAACTCTAACTACAAATCTAAACTACGCATATATCTAAATAAACTACTTAAATTATACTAACAAATTAACTATCAAATAAATAACAAACTAACTTGAAGAAACCCTCCAGATTTGTCTTGTATGTAATGATTGTCTTAGCTTATCGGAGGGAGGAAACCCGCACTGAATTATCCAGGAGCTTCTCGTAAACAAAAAGATGCAATGCTCTTCAAATATGATTACAGGACAAACAAGACATAAAAATTACAACAATCTTATGATTTATAAATCTTCACAGTTAGATAAACCTGTATGCAAAGATCTATACGAAATGATTCAATTAACGAAGAAGAGAAATCTGTGATTCATTAACTGAAACCAAGTAATTGTTGTACTTTTAAAATAATGAAAGAAATCAGATATGGATAGCACATTAATCAAATCATATCATCCTGCAATAGATTATGATAGCTAAAGTAGTCTATAATCAACTGCAAACTGACATGCATAAACTTGAGACAAAAGTTTGATATATTGAAAGCGAAAGTTGTTACAAGACATCAACTCTCGTCTCAGTTGGTATTATAAATCCATAGCCTGGTTCTCCCACAAGTGAGGATGATCCTTCTTACAAAAATAATAAGTATTTAAAGACCTTCCATAGGGTAAAACATCCCTGTGGAAGTTATCAAAACTGTTTACATAATCTGGGAAAATATCCCAAGTTTCTAACTCTCACTCAAACTAACAACTTAAAAATAAAACTATATCACACAAATATCTTCTAAACTGTCCAGCATGTCCAATGCAATTTGAATGTACCTGAAAGAGGTAAAAAATGGACAAGTTAAGAGGATATTTTGCTGATGAAATTGATAAAAATCTAATCCTAAAGACTAGCTACAAAATCTTGTGATTCTGTAGCTGGTCTAAATCAGACACAGAATCAGCATTAAAAATCAATGCAAATCTTAAAGAATTGTATTAAAACTATTAAACAAATATCTAATTGCTATTTGGAAACAAACGAATCATTTAAATCAAAATTGTTATACGAATTTGAGAGCAGACAATATAATGATCAATCGAATGATTACAGAGATAGATGTACTATGTTCCATGTGTTATCACAAATTCGGGTAAGCAGAGTCGTATTGGATAACTCAACAGCAATGAAATCATTTTCATAACCAATTGAAATAAACACCAACCATTTCTGTTGCTTCAGCTATCAACAAAATCATTTTAAAATCCAAAACTAACAGAGCTGTTTTTTTGGTTTAATAGATTTCATTGTATTTATCAGACCAAACACTAATATGGATGCATTGCATACGTACATGATTATACCAATTCAAGCATAAGGAATCGTTTGAAAATCCAACCATAAGAAATAAATTGAACTAAGTCAGATCCGAGAGGATCTAACAACATCAAAATCGTATCAATCTGATACACAGCTGTGTTCTGATTTTAGCACATAAATCTCCTGTTCAGATCTGATATAAACAAAATCCAATAAAAAACAAACACTATTGATTTTGTTAACTCAGGCCAACAGACAAACGAATCAAACCCAATGAAAACCAATCAATTGCTAAAATGGGCACGACCAAATCGTTTACCAAAATCATCACTTCATTTATTTTTAGCAAAATGAAAACAATGTACAGGATCCACAAAACTATGACAGGGTCATTTCGAATGATGAACAGAGCTATTTGAAAACCAAACTCAAATCATTATATTAATCCTAGCAATTCATAAAATGAATTTGATATTGAAAACACATACCTGGGAGGATTGATCAAGGGTTCAAGAGTGTGAGAGGCTAGACGGGCGAGAGGGGTTCTGAGGCATAGGCCTGGAGAATTCATAAACGTTTCAGCAAATGCACACAGACCCAATACGTTACCTTCAGCCATTGAGAGGATCTGAAAATTGACCTGAAAAAAACGAGCTAGATCTCTATAAAAACTCAATTTCTAAGAAAACCGCCCACAATGAAGGTAAAGGGGCTAAATTTGGTTCTGGGTTTTCAACGGTTTGATCTAATTCAAAACCATTTTCCCAGAATCGCTCACACAAAAACGTGACTCTGGGGGCAATTACGGGGGCAGTCTTAAGCAGTCTTCTCTGGCAAAAATGAAACCAAAACTGACTCTGAACACCATGGGGGTTCAATTCTCCCTTCAGGAGCCAGGAGAGAACACACAATGGACAGGGGTTTGGGTAGGGTCAACGCATGGTCGAATAACTCACAGGCTTACCTGAAAACTAACAGAGGTAACCCGGGAAAGGGGGAAAGCATTAATGCCCGTATATGCGAGGTGGTGGAGCTATTTTCTGTCCATGCAGAATAGTCATTACCATGGTACAACCGCCGGCGCTTTGAACTAATCAATTCACAACGCAATTGTGTTACAACTATGCCATTTCAATCAATCGATCGAAACCTTTGGTAAGTGGATAAACCATTCGCGCAATCAAAAGTTATGCCATAGTTTTAAAACCAAACACACAAATCGAAACCAATACCAAGTGCTGTATGAAACGATTCACATCAAGGGTTTAAACCATAACACCAATAATTTTACATATAATCAATATGCCAAGGGAATTGATCAAATAACATGTAAATCCAATCACCAATGTATCACAAACTCAATCAGAAATGAACTAGATAATCAATCAAAGAGTGTTCAAACGAGTACAGATCCAAAGGTTTTGCCAACTGTATAATGATAAATAAAATGTAAACGCAATGAGCATATCGACAAGAATGATAACGACAATTCAATGAAGATTTTCATGCGACTTCGAAAGACCAAGTTTTCACGCTTACAGTCGTGAAAACAAGAATGAAGGTAGGTGTGTAAATAGCGCAAAAAATAAAAGTGTCGTTTATTTGAGAATTGCAGTGAAAAATTAAGGTTTGAAAACACTGGTGTAGGAAGCTTATAAGAACAGTAGAAAATGTGAATTGGCTGCCAACAAAAATGTAGTTTAACAATTTTTTATAGCCATTTCCTTGTTAGCTAAGATTTAACAATAATCAACAAATGGATGTAGTATTGCAGAACTAGGTTCCTTTGCACTCATTATAATATTTTTCCTTCTTCAAAACTGCCCTTTATGTGACTTTACTGACATGTTTTTTATGTAGGTGTGAGAAGGCCAAATACCATATATGAATAGCAAGATGTAGTATCATGAAGGGACAACATCTCAAAACTTAACTTACATCAATGGCAACCACATTAACATCAACCATGTAAATTTTTGTAGCACATCATCGTAACATAAAAAATGAACAGATCTGCAACTAAATAATTCAAGGGGGTCCCACCTACTAGTATTATTTAGTTTTATAATAATAGGCTTTAGCAACACTTTGCGGGAAAAACTAGTTGACGTTTTCAATCGTCAACACACCACACGCAAGAAATGGTTATGAACTAGTTTCGCTTGTGCTATATTATCAAAATATGGCCATTACACTCACCATTTCCCAACTCTACCAAAATTCTGCCAAACATTAGCCACAGTACACCACACATATCTACCTGAGCCCCCTCAGGCTCTCCCTATTGAGGTTCACATTACTGACCTTATTTATATTTCTTCTTCGGTCCCTGAGCGAATGAGTTTTCATCCACAGTATTGTGACATTCGGTTTATGTCAAGCGAGCCATCACACCCCATACATAATATCACTTCTTTGTCCCCGCCCCTTGAGGACAATAACACGTACCCGTTAACAATTCCCCCTGTCATCTCCTAGGACCCCTGGTATTCTCACATTTTCCACTTCGATGAAAATATGTTGGAATAATTGACTACCCCTGATTTCCCTTGGAATGTGCTCCATCATCGAACACTTTTCCTCTCACAATAGATCTTTCACCCTCCTAATCAAGCCTCCATGTGTGTGATCGAAACCAAGGCTTTTATTCCTCCGGGGCATGTTGACTAGTTCAATAACCCTATTCTTTCCCCCGATGCTTTTGAAGAATGAAACATGCCCAACATCTCCCCAACAATGAAAATTGACATTTCCATTAAACTGGGCATAATAGAAGAAATGACCATTGGCATCGCATGCTCGCATGAAGAAATCATCGCCTACAAAGATCTCTTTCAGGAATACCGAGTTATTTTTTTCCTAGTCATATACGGAGATGTCTGGCCTTGATCCTTCTGTAGTTGAACATTGAATCGACACATGGATGGATATCGCCCATGTTTTTCAAAAGAAACGCCCCCTACACCCATCCAAATTTTCATCTATCAAATCCAAAATTGACAAGTTATGCACAGCCAGGTTCATTTACCCCATTGTGCACACTTCTTGGGTCTCCAACCCCGTCACCATTTACAAAAAATAAGGAACTATTCCCGTGTACACCAACTTTCACGAACTCAACCACGCTTGTCCCAAATACTACTTCCCAACCCCTTTCATCGACCAAATAATCGATGATTATGCCATTCATGAGGCACTATCCTTTATGGATGGGTTCTCTGGATACAATCAAATTCAGATCCACCCAACAGATCAATACAAAATTGCTTTTACAACCCCTTGGGGTACCTTTTCTTATTGTGTCATGCCTTTTGGACTCAAAACATTCGGTGCTACATTTAGGCGGGCCATGACCTACATTTTTCATGATCTTGCTCGCACTATCCTCACTTATTTAGATGACCTCACCGCTCGATCCAAAAATCGAACCCAATGTTTAGACGACTTATGCATTTTTTTCAATGATGTCACCAATATAATATCCACTTGAACCCCCTCAAGTGTGTCTTTTTTCCATCACTGTGCGTCCCTGGGTTGATTGTCTCCCAACATGACATCACTATGGACCCCCTTAAGGTCCTAGATATCACAGAAATTCCACCACCTAGAACATTACGCCAACTGCCGAGCTTGCAAGAAAAAGCTAACTTTTTACGTCACTTTGTCCCAAACTATGCCACTCATGCACATGGTTTTCTCCGCTTATTGCTTCAAGATATCCCATTTCAATGGGAAGAACATTCTCAAGAAGATTTTGATGATTTAAAATCTTCCCTATCCAATTCCCCTCTAATTAGTCCCCCAGAATATGATCGTGATTACATCCTCCACTTATCAGCCTCTGTTGTTTCAGTCACAGGATTCCTCGTCCCATTAGGAGATGATAGGTGTGAACATGTGATTTACTATATTAGTAAAAATATTTCAGTACCACCCCTGAAATAAAGTCATGACGAAAATCTCGCATTAGTGGTTTTCCTCGTACTCTAAAACATGCGGCATTACATTCTTCTTCGCACGACCAAGGTCATAGCAGATTCGAATCCCATGCAATACTTTCTTAGTCGACGACAGATCAACGATAAATTTTTCTGATGGATCGTTATCTTTCAAGAATATTATATAGATTTCTCTACTCCAAAAAGCAAGAAATATCTTGTCCTATCCAAACTCATTATATATTTTCCCTTAGATGCCAAAGCTTCTCAAAACAATGAGGATTTCCCCGACAAATACCTCTTCTTCATTCCCTCCAATGACCCCTAGTACGGAAACCTCCTCGTCTACCTCTGTACACAAAAGCTTGGATGTCACTTCTCTCACAATGATTTTCAACGCATTCACCATCAGGCTCCCCGATACCTCCTCATTGGGGACATTCTTTACCGATGAGGAGTCGATACCATCCTTCGGCGATGTCTTACCATCGAAAAAGCCGACCGAGTCTTGAATGATTTCCATAATGACACTTGAAGTGGTCACCTCTTGGGTATGTACACAGCACCAAAAATCATTTGAGCATGCTACTTTTTGCCCAATTTGATTCATGAACGCATCCATGCTATCAAGCGATGCGATAAATTCCAGCTTTATGCAAACAAAGCACGTGCTCCACCATCTCTTCTACACCTAGTCATCACAACCGACCCCTTATGTAAATGGGGCATAGATTTCATGACTTTCCATCCTCCATCCATTAATGGAAACAATTACATTGTCATGGAAGTGGATTGTTTTACCAAATGGGTCGAAGCCATGCCCACATTTAACAACATTGTTGACACAAAAACACATTTTTTCTTCAACCATGTCATTACCCAGTTCAGAGTCCCACAACAATTATCTTCCGACCATGGTAAACACTTTGAGAACGATATATTTGCATAACTCTCCTCCAAATTAGGCTTCAACCATGATTTTTCCTCCCCATAATACCCTCAGTCCAATGGACAAGTCAAGGCGGTAAATAGAGTCCTCGAAACCATGCTACAATGCACCATCAGCAAACATAATACCAACATTCATCACATGTTGTTTTTCGCTTTATGGGCTTATCGCACAACAGTCAAAACTGCCACCGATTTTACACCATTCCAGATTGTCCATGGGATCAAATTCACCCTCCCTATCGAGTGCGAAATCCCAACATTATGCACTACCATAGAGATCTTACCTAGCATTGCTCCAATGGAGCAACACCTGCTGACCTTAGAGTCACTTGATGAAGACCGTCGGTCTTCATTACAACACAATGAGGCAGCTAAAAAATGGTCCAAAGCCACCTTCGACTGCCATGTCAACCTTCGCTCATTCAACGAAGGTGATCTCATGTTAGCCTGTGATATCTCCCACGACACTCTCGGCCATGGGAAATTTGAGTCATTATGATGTGGCCCCTTCATCATCCAACATTGCCTCACTAAAGACACCTACATCTTGGCCTCCCCCAGTGGATATCTTCTCAAAGAATCTGTCAATGGGTTGTACTTGAATAATTTATTTACCTAAGCATAGCCCCCCTACCTTAGCTTTCTCTTTGTACACATTTGTAGATTTTTTGGTCTTCTTTACTTCCACCACTCCTCATTTATGATATATCACCCATGTTATTGACATATGCATCATCTGTCAGCCTACCACATTGGTTACGTTGATGCTGCCAACTGCTGGACCCAGAATCTCGCTTTGGCCATTTGGGCCCTTTATACCTGCTCATATATACTGCTCCACTCCTATGGCATATGCTTAGGTCCGGCCACCAATAACCAAGCTAAATATGACACTATCATTGGTCTCCTCACTGAGGCCAGTCACTGCCACATTAGTCAACTTAGCGTTCTATTAGATTCCCATCATGTCTTCTTGTAGCTCAACAACATGTATCATGTTCACGATCATTTCCTCTTCCGCAAATACTTGCAAGTTAGACTCCTATCGCGCAACTTTTATTCCATCGCATTTACACATATCTCAAGAAACCTCAATCAAGTAGCAGATCACATGGCTAACGTAGTATTATATTGGCATTTATCACATTAAAAACATGATACACAACATCATTCATTTGTCAACAGATAGCAATAGACATCATAAATCATAAAACACAAAAACATAAGGGCACGCATGACCAATGTATCCATCATATATATCATCAAGGTCATAAAAGGTTTTACAAAAATATATGTGCAAATCCCCATAGAATCATGAGTCCCATCATCCCTACGAGTACACAAATGGGTTTCAACCACCCTCTACAAATCAGGCTCCCAAACCCATACATACAAAACTCGGCACTCAAGGTGCCCCTAAAGCTCCCACCCTAGGTCCTCTGTCAACCAAAGGTGCCCCACCAACTAGGGGCACTCCAGCTCTAGGAGGCAGTTGATCAGTCATAGCTTCCCCTACCACTATTTCTCTACAGATCAACGTCTTCCTCTCTATCGGTACCCCCACGCACTATTCCAGGACCTTTTCAAACCGTCGTCATAGATCCTCTAGCATGAAATCAGAGTCTCCTTGTGGCTCTCTAGATGGTCCTCCACTGACATCATCTTGTCGACGCCTCTGCCCAACCCTCAGCTCTGTGGGATCCTATCGAGCCAGATCCTAGACAACCTCTGCCTCTTGCCCTCGGGGTCCAACATCTGCAAAGAAACACTGATATAATGTCAACATCCATATATATCTTTGATAAATTCTATCTACCAAAATCAACATAAATAGATACAACATGTACCTCTCTAGTCTCAGTCCTCCCCAGGAGGTAGCACCATGTACGGATCATGCCTGTAGTCAATACCTGCATATGGATATTGAAGAATCACTTGTGCCATTTGAAACCACACTCAAGTCATCATGGTCGTGAAGTAGTGGCCACCCTCCCCTCCCCCATGTCGGTCCAACACATGTTCCCATCGCATCAATCATGACTCTCATCATGATGCTGGCTCTAGTAGAATCTGCGGGCGCAATAGAGGCACCCTCTCCAAAAACTAGGTCACCAACATGGACCCTAATGCAAAGTCACTGCAGTCGAAATGTTGACACTGGTCCAGCTCCATCATCATTTAGGTGTGCATCAACACACCCCATGCAAATAGGTCCTCTTCTAGAACATCCTCCACCACCCTCAACTAACCACTAGTGATCCATTGAGTACAAAAGGATTTTTATACCCTCACCACCATGGTCATAATTCACTTTGTCAACAAGTGATCAATGGCCTATATCCACACGACCAACCCCAAAATAGGGTTTGTCCCAGAATAAAGATGGGTCGCGATGTTCTCCACCCTATCCTCCCCTGGAAGATGGGGATCCATGGCCAAATCCCTCCCACGGAATGGGAGTCCTGTCAAAAAGTACACATCCTCTATTGCAAAGAACGTCACCTGATCCCCCCTCATGTCGAAG
>JASDQU010815610.1:0-12893 GCA_032191745.1 Picea mariana
TATATATATATATTCTTTTCAAATATTTTTTATTTATTTGATTGATAAAGATTAGTAGTTTGTTAATTATCACTCTCCATTTTTAATATTGTTGTCTCAAGATATTCAAAGATAAATCTTTAAAGAATTTAAAGAGGAGTAGCACCTCTATCAAAACGTGGAAGAATTCATATCCTCGTGAAGTTGTTGTTTCAATCTTAACCGATTCAAAAATCAACAACTTCCTAACAAAGATGTCCCTTGAAACTAAGAACCTCTTTGATACCAATTTTTAAATCTTCAGAACAACCAATAACAAATGAATAAAATATTATAACACAATAATATTTAACATAAAAAATGAATTCACAACCAAAAAAAATTAACCATAATAATAATAAAAGATACACACAACAACAATAACAACAAAAAATCTATAAAAACAAAATATGTTTCCATACCTTGTTGTTTTTTTGTCTTTTCTAAATAATAAACAAACATAAAACAACATTGCCTCTACATCAAGATTACAATGAAAAAACAACTTTTCTATAAAACACATGCAATAAGGAGATTTCAAGGAGAATTCTTTTAGAAGTATATACCACCAAATGGAAACTTACACTTGCTAATTACATAGAGGATGTAACTTGCAATATCCTAACATTTCGTTAACCCAAAATGGAAATTTATTTTATTATCAAATCAAACTCCATTAATTTTGGAATATCCTAACATTTCGTTAACCCAAAATGGAAAGTTATTTTATTGTCAAATAAAACTCCATTAATTATATCGTGCATAGTAATTTTATTTAACAAAAGAATAAAATAGAGGATATCCCATAAGTTGAATGCATAAACGAGATTGTATATGTAGTTTGCATAGCATACAACTTTTTTTTTTAATTTGTGAATCTTAAATAAGGGTAATTTGGTGGAAGAAATCTCTCCACCATAATATACAATTTTTTCCTTACAATTTAATTTTATTATTTAATAACTTTTTCAATTTAATTTTATGTTGACTAATAATTTTAATGATTGAAAGGTAAATCTTGCACTCTTATCATTTCAATTTTTCTTGTGATAAATTCAGATTATCATCAAAAATTTCTTGCCAAAAAAAATTATTGAAGAATTCATTGTGATACAAATTTGCTCATAGTCTTTTTCAAAATAAGAAATTATATTAATATATCCTTCTAATCATAAATTATAAAGCATTAAAGTATAAGGAGTTATATTAACATCTCTTTCTATTCATAAATTATAAAGCAAGTAGAAAAATATGGTCTTGGTTTTTTTGGTGGGAATCAGCGACATAAATATGCATGAAATTGTTATTTTTTGTTGTTTAAGTTGTATTTTTAAATTCAGAAATAGATTCAGAATGCTAAAAAATCTATGGGGCACATTAACCACCCTAATCTGCAGATCCAACAAAATTTTGCTCGATCTAGTGTAAAATTAAACAGAAATTATCATCAGAAAAGGACAAAACAGTAAAACAGTTGAACTACTGCTTAAAAAAAAACAACCTTTCGGGAGACTTATCCACAAAGCAAATGGTTGAGCAATCTTCCCCCCTGGAGTTACTTTTCCGTGCAGTTTTAAATTTCTGGTCAATCTAGAAGTTTGATCGGTTTTAAATTTCCGGCCAATCTAAAAATCTGATCGGTTTTCTGAACATCTGGGTTGGTTTAAAATAAAGCAAAACCCTTGAAGTAAAATTCTGAAATGCATGAAACTTTGATCCATGCCAAACTTAAACTACCCCTGAAAATCTGACTGGACCTATTTTTTTTTACATGAAAAGAAAAAAGATTGCTCCAGAATTAACTTACTCCAATTAGATACTGCAATAGTATAATTTAGGCCATTTTAAACTGCAATAGTATAATTTAGGCCATTTTAAACAATACGTACTCTGTCACGTGAATGAACTGGCAATGAGGACAGCCTTAAATTATAATTCACTGGAAAGAGTATAATTGAGTCCATTTTAAACAATACGTACTCTTTCACGTGAACAAACTGGCAATGAGGACAGCCTCCAATTATAATTTAGGCCATTTTAAACAATACGTACTCTCTCACGTGAACGAACTGGCAATGAGGACAATGATAGTTTACTACAGGTAGGTGTATTCATCTGCTTCTGAATCCTGATGAGAGACCCGATGCTGTAATTTATCTTTTTTAGCCTTTCTAGTATCTTGTTCTGAACATCTGGGTTCACCAGCTGGTTGGGTTATCGTTGGAAGCCTTTATTCGATTGCAATTTTAGCGCTCTTATTCTCTTACACGGGTACAGATCTGATTTGCCCCGATCTGAGAGTCTGTTATTGGCAATTTGGAGGGCTAAGAGGAGGAGAATGGTGACTCTTTGGAGGCCTCAGAGAAGAGGAGAAAGGCGAGGGGTAAGACTCATGTGAAGAGGATCTTACGTTTTCCAAGGCAGGAATGGGTTGCTTAAGCAAGCTTATGAGATCTTGATTCTCTGTGATGCCCAAGTGGTGCGTATTATTTTCTCCCCGAAGCCAGTCTCAGTTATGACTGGTTGTGTATTTGCCTTGGCCTAGTCTGTGTTGCATAAATGTTTGGTAGCTCTCTCTTAATATTTGGCACGTGGTTTGGCTGATCGTTCAATGGTCTTCGCATGGAGATATCAAAGGGTTGGGGGACTAGCTGTCTGGTTGTCCTTTACTAAATGGTCAGGCGATTGGCTGGGCGTTAAAGACTAGGGTTTTAGGTAATGCTTGTTAAACGTACGGTAATCGATAGTTGTTGACTTATGTGAGCTAAGCGATAGTTGTTGACTTATGTGAGCTAACAGTTTGCTTTGCTTTACTGAACGGTGATATCTTAATTGTTCGTGTCCATTTTCCTTCCTGAACGAATATATATTCTTTGGGAAGGGATGGGACGAATGGGACGAGTTTGCAGAGAATTTTCAAAAATTTTGTTGTTTGTTTTTGTGTTTATTCAGCGGTTGTTTAAATTGTATTTATGAGTGTATAAATGGATTCAGTGGACTGAAAAACTCTCGAGTCACTGGTTATACAAACTTAGTATTAAAACCCAACCCCCTAACAGTGAGCAAAGAAGCTCATATAATCATACATTTATCTGAGCAAAACTATTACATTTTATAGGGTCATGGACCAAACAATTAATCCCTAGAATTGAGGATGTGAAACCACTTATGAACTAAAACAAAACTCTAAAACTACCCAGGAACAATGAGTTAACAACTTTCTAATTTGACAATATTCTAGATGCCCTAATTTCGACATTATTCCAACACCCCCTCTTAATGGAGAAATTGAATTTTCTACAACAAAGCATAACAGATAACACAAGTGATGTACTTGTTGGTCTATGTCTCAGCTAGGCTTACAAACATTACATAGGACAATTCAAACATAACCTTAAAATTTGTTTCAACTCCTTGTATGAGTGAGTTTTTCTCTTCCTCTTTTTACAGATTATGAAACCTCTATGCATTTTCAATTTAAGCCTTCCTCTTTTGCTAAAAATTCCATGTTTCAGCGTCTTATCCTTCATCTTGTTGGTGTTTGTCATCAATCTGAAAAATATTTCAGATTGGTCATGCCCGTCCTCTTCAACTTTTTCTTCGAAAAATTGTTTGTATGTGAACTACTGCCACATACCATTCTTTGTTGTTTGTTCTTCACCATTGAGATTTTGATCATCAATTTGTTGCAACATTAACTCAATAAAATCTGATTTCTTCATGACTCCAATGCATCGGAATGCCATGAAATTCTTGAGATGTATTCATTGTTTCTTCCCATTCTATGTCGTCTTCATCATTTATTGATTCTTCATTTCTATAATCTGCTACTGCAACTTTTGTGTAAGTTCCATCAAAACATGGTGTTTCAAGCCATTCTTCAAGAAATTGTAGTTCTTCTTCAAACTTTGTTGGCACTTCATGGTTGCTGCTAATATCTGCACACTAAGAAACATTCATGAACTTCACAAAATTATTATAATTTGAGTTCTCTTCATTTTCCTTTATGTTGAGAGTTTCCTCCCTTTCTCTATCATCTGCATGATCCGCATTCTTTTATGCATTACAATCTTTGTACTCAGTTTCATATTTCTCATACAATTGATCTGCAAGCAAAGTTACTCTTTCACTTAACAAATCATCTACAAGTTTCTTCTCTTGCAACATCAAGAACCAACCTTCACTTGAAAAGTTTTCATCATCATATTTAACTAAATTTACCACAGTACTTACACACTCATCTCCATCATCAAAACTATTAGATTTTATAGGCTCATGGACCAAACAACTAATCCCTAGAATTGAGGATCTGAAACCACTTATGAGTTAAAACAAAACTCTTGTAAAACTATCCAGGAACAATGCATTAACAGCTTTCTAATTTGACAATATTCTAGATGTCCTAATTTCGACATTATTCCAACATTTAGCCATTCAAATATGTAGATCCAACCATCCCTCACCAAATTTCCAATAAAATCAAACAGTAAAAATGACGAAAAGTTAGCACATCTAGACTAAGCTATTCTATAATACTAAAAAAGTTAAAACTTGTTTGTGGGCGTATTCTCAAAAAAAAATCTAAAGTTACATGAAAAGTTAGCACATTTAGACTGAGCTATTCTATAATACTAAAAAGGTTAAAACTTGTTTGTGGGCGTATTCTCAAAAAAAAAATCTAAAGTTACATATAAGTTGCAATAATAGAGCGAATGGAAGCTGCAGCGATAATGATGAAGCTCTACGTCTATATTACTCGCCAACTCATGTGTGCATCCTGAAAAGCAGGAGAGATTGTGACTAATTTAATTAGAGTGGTTGTGTGTCCTGATTATCGAGGACACCCAACCACTATCCATTAACCCATTATAAAACTTTGTCTTCTGAGTATTTATACAAATATAATGATAACAAAAATGTCTTCTGAGTATTTATACAAATATAATGATAACAAAAATTCTAGATCAATCTTGATAAAACATTTTACTCGCTCGAGTTGATCTAATTGGTAGTCTATGCACACTAATACATAACAATTCTTAATCATTATTCATTAAGAAGTCGATCCATGCTCTCTGCACATTCACTATGTTCGTGTCTTGTTACACGATTCATAGTGGAAATATCCTTTATCCAACAATTTAGAAACTTGTTAAATTTTATTTTTTTTTAAATAAGTTTTCATTAAGTTGAACAATTTTTGTTTTCCCATTTTTTTGTTATGTTAAGTTGTCCATTTAACATACCTTGAGGTTTACGAAATAACTCTAAACAAATTATGTAGCTTAAATTATGTAACTTGTTTATTTTATGTAGCTTATTTATTTGAACAATTTGTCATGTTCTAATTTAAGATCATTGGTTATAGCTTATTTAAATTTGTCTAGGTTTATAGTTTATTTATTTGAAAAAATTGTCATGTTTTAATTTAAAATTATGTATAACAAAGTTGTCTAGGTTTAGTCTTCACTTCTTGTACAAATTAGAAAATGAAAAGTTATCTTTCTCTCATTGTAAAATTAGAATTGCAAATTATCTTGAGGGGATGGTTCCTCCATCCTCATTATTTTGTTATTGTAAAATTACAATTGCAAATTATCTTGATACTGTAAAATTAGAATTGCAAATTGTCTAGAGGCATTCTCATTATTTTGTTATTGTTAAATTTCAATCAAAAGAATTTTTTTAAGAAAAAGATAATTATAATGAAGTTTACTAATTCTTTTTTAATATTTTAATACAAAGTTAAATCTTATGTCAAATTTTCAAGATTCTAAAAAAAGAAAAATGATAGAAAAGCTGAGAAGATTATGTTACCTCATGGAAGTAGAAGGTATTAAAAATCACAATTTGGTTCAAAGTTTCCTAGGTCAAAATGGATTGGAGTTAGAGAAAATGATATAAACATTAGTAGACGTTGTATGATGGAAGCTCCAAATAAATTGAAGCTTTAAAGAAAAGGAATCTGGAAAACAACAGTATTAACAAATTTGAGTCCTATTAAAACTTTTAGAGATAATTATGAGAAAGTTAGTCATAAACGAAACATTCAAGTGGTTCAATATTGAGCCAAAAACATGACAATTCACATTCAAACATTTTTCCAAGATGAATACTTTTTGGGAAGTAATATTACAAGATTAATATAATTTTGGATTATTCATAGAAGGTTAGTTATAAACTAGGTATTTAAACATGACAATTCACATTCAAACATTTTTCCAAGATGAATACTTTTTGGGAAGTAATATTACAAGATTAATATAATTTTGGATTATTCATAGAAGGTTAGTTATAAACTAGGTATTTAAATGGTTTAATATTGGGCCAAAAACAATGACAATTCACATTCAAACATCTTGGAAAATAACATTGCAATATTGAGCCAAAAACATGACAATTCACATTCAAACATTTTTCCAAAATGAATACTTTTTGGGAAGTAATATTACAAGATTAATATAATTTTGGATTATTCATAGAAGGTTAGTTATAAACTAGGTATTTAAATGGTTCAATATTGAGCCAAAAACAATGACAATTCACATTCAAACATCTTGGAAAATAACATTGCAAGAAGAATACATTTGTGTTTCTCAAATACACACTATTCATCTTCATCATAACTTATGTTTATACAAAGTTATATTTATAAATAAATAAAAAAAATTGCAGGGTTCTTTAAATACAATAATATTATTTCAATACATATATTATCTTATAACTTTGTTCATTATTATCATGAATGCAAGACCATTAGTAATAAAGACCAAACAACCTTGTCCTTCATTAACACCATCCATGCTCATTTAAAAGATTGTCTTTCCAATATTGATACAAATTTAATCATAACAAAACTTTACATAAATTTTAATAGAACACTTTTCTCCTTAGAGTTGATTTAATTGGTTATCTATTTACAATAATAGAGAATGATTTTCAATAGTGAATTCATTGAGATGTGGATTCATAATTCACATTCTTTATGTTCAAGTTTGTTTTCAACATAATGGCTATCCACAAGGTATTCATAACATAATGGCTATCCACAAGGTATTCATAGTGATGACCTCCTGGCCTGTTATTCCCAGAGGCGCAAAATTTCGATATTTAATTATGCTCAACCCTGCATTACAGATTCTCTCTAATTCTCCATCATGGGACCAAATCTCCTCCTTTAACATTTTTTTGTAATTCACTTTGTTACGCACCAGTTTGTAAGTGCTCAAACCTAACGCTCACCTCCATGTAACGGTGGGCTTATATACTTAAGCGCTTTACCCGTAGCACTTCCTCATTCCACAGAACCATCAATGTTATGACCACAACTTAACATTATCGGGCTACATTCAATGTTCATCCTCCACCATCAATCGTCACATTATGGATGATCTAAATTTGTCCTGCATCCATCGTCCACACGGTGGAATATTCCTTTGATACCCTTCTTCGATACCTTGCATCGAGGTGTTTGAAACAGATTCTGCAACGTTGCTCCAATCAATGGTTGATCTCTCTCCTCTTTCCTTTGTTTGGAGTTCATTTATCGGACTCCTTCGAGATACGACACTCTGAAACTCTATCGAACTTCCTCCTATTGTGGTACTTCAATGCTCAGATAACCAATGAGAAGCACTCATGCATTGCTTCCTCAACACTGATCTAAATCACTATGAACAAATCTTCACCCTTGATCGGAGTTGTATTTAAATCTCGTCGGACCTATGGATAACCACTCCCAACATTGCCACATGGACACTTTACGACCATTGATCTCGTCTATACTACGATCAAGATTGAGCATCGTTCGTAAATCCTCATTGGATTTCTTTCAGGCTTCAACTTCGATTCACTAACTCAGAAAGTCCTTTGGCACTATCGCTTCAAACTCAAACTCGGGTAATTAATATCCATTGATCTTTGTTCCTCTCTGACAGAACGCCACCATTGATCAGACCTCCCTTCGTGGAGTATTTTCCAAACTTACACTTTGAATATGATACTCTGAAGAACCTTTCCACCGTTGCTTCAGACTCCGGATCATAGAATGCTTTTGGTCGTTGATCCTTCCGGTGATCAACGGTCGCGATTTGATCTTCATGATTCTATCTTGTCCATCAAAACTTGATTCATGAATAAAGGTTATAGTCCAATGAATCTACGAGCAAGGTTTCTCTATGATCTAACGGTTAAATTTGTTCTCCCATTAATTGATGGTTCCTATGTATTCCCAATACAAATCGATATGGATCATTGATCCATATGTGATCAATGATTTAGATTGTCTCTTAGACCTTCAATCCAACAGATGATATCGATCTTGATAGAGATCTCATGATTGTTGTTCCTTCCCCGTCCACAAAGGGTTTCTTCCATGATGTCAACCCTGAAACCTGCAACAATATGAGTTAGAAGACAATCTAACATACATAAGATCTAGTTTGTATTTTAAACATCTGATACATCATCCAATAATATGCCTTAACACAAATAACCTATCAACATGAGACTGTTATTGATGAATCTTTGTACATAATTTACACAGGAGATAGTTCTCTGCCTAATTCATGATCTGGGCTTCTTCCCTCTCTGGCTCAATTCTCAATAATTGACCTTTCCTCAACATTGTCTTGATTCTCTCGCTTAACAACCACCACCATTTCGTGAAGGATTACAATCATTTAACACAAGGTTTCTGAACCTGAAATTGTTCAGACCATAACAATCATTCACTAAATTAATCTCTAGTATCTTCTTAGATGCACAAAATCCTCATGAGATCTATAATTATCCTAATATCTCTCTAACTATTACAACCTCTCGAAATCTACTCACAAAAACATATTCAATTACATAGCATCATTCCCAATTCAACAAACCCCATCTTAAGGAATGATTCTAGAACTCATTAAAGATAGAATTTACAATAATTCATGCTTAGGGAACCCATTCCCTTAGTAAATCAAAAGACCCCCTAGGCCTAATCAAATGTGTTTTATTTTGGAGGCAAGATACTCCTGCATCAAACTCGCAAGGAACAAAAATTGTTCATGATCTCCTAGTCATGAGTTTCATTGTTGAAGTCCTCCTAGATCCCATACTTTATGTTGTTCTCCACTTGCTTGAATGTTTGGTTATTGTCTTGTTACTTCCTACAACTTCCCATTTACTTTGTTGATACAAATATGCAAATCTATTTTGTTGACTATTCCTTTCACCATCAACATCCCCGTCTCTTCAATCTCTATATCCAATCTATCCTCTGGTTGGTACCTAACATTGTTGCAAAATTGTTGTTGAAATTTGTTGTTGTTGTTTTCATTAGTTGTTGCATTTCTCCTTCTCCATATCTCCATCTAAAAGTATTTGAGATATCCAGATTCCTTTGTGAATTCCTCATGGAAATATAAATTACATCTTCAGTATTCTTTCTCTTATCTTCATTTATGCCCCTGTTGTAAAGCACTTCATTATGCTCCTCAAAATCAGCTTGAATCAAATCCACCAACTTGTTGTAGTGTACATCATCACAGTCACTTAACTATTGTAGTAAAACTACATCTTTACAATACAACTCTATGTCTTGYCCTTCAAGCTTCTCTTCTTCAATGCTTAAACTAAGCATTTATGAACACTCTATGTTTGCAACCATTATGCAATCCTCTTTTTCAATCCTTGGATTGTTCAGCCAGTCTTCCATCATCTTAAGTTCTTCATCAAAATCAGTAAGTGTGCTATATCTAAGTGTTTTCCTTCATCCTTCATCTTCATGACAACTCCAAATCAATGTCCATTATCATCATTTTCAAAACTTGCAATCATAAACAAATTGTCAAATTTAAAAACATAAGTCTTGCTAGCCTCATTTGCTCCCTCTTTCAACATATCCTTATGATGATATGAAATTTCAACACGGTTCATGAGACTTGTAGTAAGTCTCTCTTCTTCCTCATCCTCTCCAAGGATATCTCCTTGCTCTGGTTCACAAAAGTGAACTCTTTCCTCTGTCAGCGACCTATGTCTGAACTCAGCTTCTCTAAGTTTCTCCTCCTTCAGTAAAGCACCTAATTTGTGCTTCAAGCTCCTCAAGCTTTTCCTCTGATTCCATGCAAAAAATTGCATCACAAGCCACTTGGATTTCTTCTTCAAATTCCATCATTGTCTTTGGTTTTCATTGCTTTCATGTAGCAATTGTCATATGTTATCGAGTTGTGCTCTTAACTCAGTCGATTTCCTCTCAAGTTCCTCTTGACTCATTATTCTCCTTATGCCATTTGTTTTGGCATCTTCCTATCCTCTGTTATGGATTCTTCCTGAACCTTTATAATGACTATCGGTAGTCATTTTCACTTTTTGTGAACTTCTTCTAATCCACGGTGAGATGCATCAAGCCTCTGTAGCAAATATCCTCATCTTCTACCTAATAACACTCATGATTCTCTCCTGAACTTGACCTCTTGGTATTCTTCTGGTTCTGTCTCCTATAACCCTCTAAGCATATCCTCTACTCCTTTTTGGATATGCACCTACTCACTTTACTCTGAGAACTCCAATTGTCCTCCTTGCTTCCAATTTTCAATTGGAAGTATCTACAACATCCTTTGTTGCAAGGTTTTTCCAAAAGCTCTTCCACTTGGGAGCTCTGATTGATCCCCGTCACAACTCTACTGGCTCTTGGTTGCTACCATATCCTTTTCTCCTACCTGCAAATAAAAACATTCAAAACCAAAGTTAAATTCAAAATACCAACCTATAAATGTAAGATATCCATGAGATCTTATCCTCCACATTTAATACACTTGAATGAACAACTTCCTGCCTAATTCTTCAGTAGTAACTCACTAAGGAGTTATGTATCCAATTCATTTTTATGCCTATCTGGACAATCTGCTCAGGCTTCCTTCTAAATCACCTCAGATTATTTTTTGGCTTCATTCTCCTATTGCAGATTTCCACTTCAATTTACAGAGAAAAATTGGCGCGTTGATACCAAAAATGATGACCTCCCGACCTGTTATTCCCACAGGTGCAAAATTTCGATATTTAATTATGCTCAACCCTACATTATAGTTTCTCTCTAATTGTTCATCACGATCCCAAATCTCCTCCTTTAACAGAGTTTTGTAATTCACTTTGTTACGCACCAGTATGTAAGTGATCAAACCTAACACTCTCCTCCATGTAACTATGGGCTTATACACTTAAGCACTTTACCCATAGTTCTTCCTCATTCATCAGAACCCCATTGTTATGACCACGACTTAACATTATCGGGCTATATTCAACGTTCATCCTCCACCGTTGATCATCACAGCAAGGACGATCTAAATTTGTCTTCCATCCATCATCCACTTAGTGGAATATTCCTTTGATACATTACATCGGAGTGTTTGAAATAAACTTTCCAACGTTGCTCTGATGGACTATTTATCTCTCTCCTCTTTCCCTTGTTTAGAGTTCATTTGTCAAACTCCTTCTAGTTGTGACACTTTGAAACTCTGTTAGACTTCCTCCCACTATGGGACTCTGATGCTCTGATAACCAATGAGAAGCACCCATGTGTCGCTTCCTCCACATCGATCTAAATCACTCTGAACATATCTTCACCCTTGATTAGAGTTGTATTTCAATCCCTTCGAACCTCTGGATGAATGCTCCCAACATTTCCACATGGATGCTTTACGACCATTGATCTCATCTATACTACGATCAAACTTGAGCATTGATCACAACTCCTCGTCGGAGTTTCTTTCAGGCTTCGACTCTGATGCGCTAACTTTGAAAGTCCTTTGGCATTATCTCGTTGGACCCGAACTCGGGTAATTACTAGCCATTGATATGTGCGCCTCTATGATCGATCACCATTATTGATCAGACCTCCCTTCGTGGAGTGTTTTCCAAAATAACACTCTGAATATGCTACTTTGAAGAACATTTCCACCATTTCTTCGAACTCTGGATCATAGAATACTTTTGGCTGTTGATCCTTCCAGTGATCAACGATCACGATATCGTCCAAAATTAACTCACGAACAAAGGCTATAGTCCAATGAATCTATGATCAAGGTTTCTCTATGATCTAACAATCAATTGCTTTCTCTCATTGATCGATGGTTCCCACATATTTCCAATACAAATCGATATGGATTGTTGATCCATATGTCATCAATGGTTTACACTATCTGTTAGACCTTCATTCTGATGGTCGATATGGGTCCTAATAGTGATCTAAAAATAGAAGGCTGACTTGTGATGCTATGCAAGCACCCCTACTTCATTAAAATAAAACTTACAGGACCTTGCTTCATGCGTATAAAAATGCAAAATAAACTTATGTGTTAAGTTTGTGCTTCTTTCTTTAAATGTGCATGTATCTTCTTGTAAATACTTATGTGCGAGCAAATGTTCTTTTAGATGGTTAAACATGTACTTGAAATCAATACACAGCAACACAACTTGCAACAAATAAACCATCAAACGCACAACAAGAACAACATGATAAAGGAGTTCACCCCCCTACGGGCTACATCTCCTTGAGCCTCCATAATGGACTTGGCTCTCTGGGATTAATTAGTCAAAAGTTCTTTTACAAGCGGATGCTCAACTCAAATGGAAAAACAGACTGCACCATTGAGATCATAACACATAAAAACCCCAAAAATGACTAATAGAACTCTGAAAATGGATCATGGCTCATCCAGGCATGACCTCTTCTACATGTGGCCATAAGCTTCCCTGAGCTTCTCTTTGGAAAAAACACCTGTAAAAGTCCTCAAAAGCCTCTGAAACCTGTCCCAATGTGTTCAGAGCATAGCAATTATCCAAACATGATATTTAAATCACAGAAAACAGACATAGGCTCACCAAACCATGTC
>JASDQU010815610.1:17560-35356 GCA_032191745.1 Picea mariana
GTGGTTAACTTTGTTGAACCGCTCCAACGGTTTAACCCCCGCGCTCCAACTCGGGGTCATATGAAACCGTGGTTGGGTTACAAACGCGCACACAAATGTATAACCGTGTGCACATTGCACAACGGTATAACCAATATACATATGGGTATATTACATAAACTTTGGCCTGTGCATTTTTTATATCCGCACCATATATATATATATATATATATAATGGTATAACCCGTGGGCTATAATACCAAACCCCCGCGCAATATTCATATGCGTAAACTGTGGGTTATATAAAAACTATAATCTATTTGTTATACACCTGTGCCAACGGTCGGGACTCCACACGGTCGCATAGCATTACAAACAACCACGGGCCAGGGCTAAGCCCTGGCCCGACCCCCCGTCGGATATTCCATAAGTTTTAATTCAAATAGAATAATGCCCGCACTCTTAACAAGCAACACAGGGTGGTACAATGGTTAGGTGGATAATTTTAAAACTTATGGTCGGTGGAGGAGGTCACCGGTTCAAATCCGGTGGCCATACAAAATTTTTGAATAACAAAACATTATACCATTATCCAATAAATAAGGGACACGTGGCGCCCATGGATTGGGCCACGTGTCCTCACACCATTCGCCACCGAAGGACACGCGTCATCACGTTATTCGCCAGCTATCAACTAACTGACATCTGCCACGTCATCGCCACACGTGCTGCTGACGTCACTTGACACGCAGGATGCTGACGTCACCCCTGTGCCACGTGTCACCCTTCCAGTGGTGACACGTGTCACTTCAAAATTGGTCAAACTATGTGTCAAAAATTCCAAAACCGCATGACACGTGTCATGCCCAAAAGGTGCCACATGTCCTGTACGAACATGCCACATATGTTGTACGGCCTTCCATGTGTCCTGTACGGACTGCCTAGTCAGCACTTTTTTTACCTGTTTGACTCGGCGAACAGATCGCTATATCTTTTGCTCCCGACGTCCGTTTGAGACGAAACGAATTGCGTTGGGTTCATGACGACGAGGGCTACACTCACAGCCGATTTGAGGCAATTCCGAGAACGTTGATTTTTGGGCTAAAATTTGACCCCTGGTCCAGATTTTGATCAAATAGGGATCTGACATTTGTTGTTCCGTCCTCGTCTACTAAGAGTTTCTTCCACAATGTCAACCCTGAAACCTACAACAATACGAGTTAGAAGACAATCTAACATATAGAAGATCCAGTCCATATTTTAAACATCTGATACATCGTCCAATAATATTCCTTAACACAAAGATCCCATCAATATGAGACTACTATTAATGAATCTTTGTACAAATTTACACAGGAGATAGTTCTCTACCCGATTCGCGATTTGGGATTCTTCCCTTTCTAGCTCAATTCTCAGCAATCGACCTTTCCTCAACATTGGTCTGATTCTCTCGCTTAATGGCCACCATCGTTTTATGAAGGATTACAATCATTTAACACAAGGTTTATGAACCCGAATCTATTCAAACCATAACAATCATTCACTAAATTAATCTCTAGGATCTTCTAAGATCCACAAAATCCTCATGAGATCTATAATTAGCCTAAAATCTTTCTAACTATTACAACCTCTCGAAATCGGCTCACAAAGAAAGATTCAATTACATAGCATCATTCCCAATTCAACAAACCTTATCTTAAGGAATGCTTCTAAAACTTATTAAACATAGAATTTACAATAATTAATGCTTATGGAACCCACTCCCTTAGTAAATCAAAAGACTACCTAGGCCTAATTAAATGTGTTTGATTTTGGAGACATAATGCTCCTGCATCACATAGTTGGGGTGGATGTGCAATTTGTTCTTATTGTGAAGAACTACTTTTTCATTGCAATTCTATGTTATGTTTGATTATGCCTTTTTTTCTAAAATCATTATGCACAATTTTGTAACAATATGTATTTTTTTTTACTTGTATGATGTTTTTTTGTTGTTCCAAAACATCATGCAACTATAAAGTTGTCTAAATTTAATCAAATTTGAAAATGCAAATTTATTTTAATTCTTTAATTGTAAAAGGGAAAATATAGACTATCTTGAAGTCACGAGGCTATTCTATTTTTAACTAGTGTGTATTGATTAGTTCATAGTTAGATAGATTGCATCACAATATCATAAACATGAATGGTAGGAAATAACATCATAAACTTATATTGATAAAATCTACAAGGATGTAAAATTCATTTTTTAAACATATAAATCTTCATTTTTAATAAATTAATCTAATTGAAAAAATTTAATAAAATTGAGTGAGTTATACTTCTTTGTTAGTGCTTTTGAAATTAAATTTAAATAACTAAAATGTCCAAAAGTGTAATGACTAATTCCTTAATCTAAATACCATAACCATAAATTTTTCTTGATGTCAATACCACACCTATCATTTTTTCCAAATGAAAAGTGCTCTTACTAAATTAGAATAACCTGTAACATCCCACTCTTCTACGCACTGAGCGAACATATTCTTTGAGGACACTTGCTCTCAAGTGATCCAGATTATTATACTATTGGTTGTTTGATTATGATTATGAGGCATTATGGATATGATGATATGTTATGTTGTTGTATTGACATAGGCAAGTTTTATTGACAAGGTTCTCCTGAGTGTGCAGGACTTTGGACCTCAAGGATGCAGAGACATCGATGAAACCCCTTAGACTCTGGATAAAGTCAAGGGGTGAACTGTTGGGTTGAATATTGTTGATGTGACATATGTACATATGATTAGATTTTATGATGACTGATTATTATTGTTGACATGATTTGTTGATGGATGCAAACTAACAATAGCTTGTTGAACAGACTCACATGTGGAGTAGAGGGGTCATGCACGACAACCAGAGACTTTAAGGGAGAGGTGTGGGAGCAGCCCTGCCACAACCTACTAGCACTCTCGTCGTGGCTCGAACTGTAGGTTAACGATTACCTAGTTCGAGAAGACCCACAATGTCGTGAGGGAAGACTGCGACAGTCACTGATGATGATTCTAAGGGGCATGCAATAAGGCATGAGGCTTATTCCTTAGAGGCTCTTAGTCTCCCACAAGATCATCTGGTGGAGTATTGACTCCAGGGGTTTTTTATGTCTACCAAAATCAGTCAAGAGGTGAGTGGCACCATTGGAGCACGTAGTGTGTCCTGAATGGCACATTGTGCAAGGAAAACAGAAAGAGGCGAGTGACACCCTTGAAACACCTAGTGCATCTTGAAGGGCACGTCGCGATTTTAACTGGTAAGTAAGATTTAAAAGAAATTTCCCTAAAAACAATGTCGCCCAGCCTAGTGAAATTAAAATTTATGTCTAAGTAGAACGTGTGGTAAAAAAAAAATTAATAATCATAACAAATAAAGATGTAACAAGAAGTGGGGTAAGAAATTCAAATTTATTTATTAAAGTCAAAACTATAATGGAGGTTTAAAATTTTAAAAAGGGAAATGGTTTTTCTTATCTATTTCTACTAATTTAATTTTAGTAAATAAAAAAAGGGGGTAAATGGTTGTTTCATCTACACTTGCTAAATTAATTTTAATTAAAGAAGAAAAAGGGTAAATGGTTGTTTTATCTACACTTGCTAAATTGATTTTTAGTTAAAAAGGAAAAAGATGGAAACTTGAAAGAAATACCAAAATTAAAGAAAAAGGGGGAAACCTAAAGAAAAGGGGGAACAGAAAGAAAAAAGTTGAATGTCTAACTTAGTAAGGAATCTTGCCTTGGGAACTTGCTATTTATGAACTCAACTAGGAATTAAGTAAGACATAACTCATTTAATATTTGTAAGGGGATATTGGGACATCAAGGAGCGTTTTTAGGAATGTTTATAGGTGGGTGAGGGAAATAGGAATAATTAAATAGTTAATAAAATTAATTTTCTGGTGCAACTAGGGGATGGGTGACATGTGTACGGGAGAGGTTTTTCCTAATTAAATTAATGAAAAAAGAATTTAATAGGAATTTGGGAAACTAATTACTTGAAAACTCTATAAAAAGGATGGAGGAGGAGGAATATGGATCTCATATTTTTGCATAATGTTACGCTTATGAATGTTTACCTTGACTGAAATTTCTCTTGTGGGAGTTGGGATACCCATCTTGGGTAACGAGTGATATCTCGACCTTGCAAGGCGAGCTGGGTGCTAGCAGTTCTCTGGTATTGTGTGTGTGGCCCCTTTGCGGTTCGGGGGGCTCAGGGGGAAGAAGAGTACCCATAGCTTTGGCTGGGAGGTACCGGTGAGGTCACATCGATTGGCAAGCAGGAGATGCACGAAGTGTGCATGGGACAACAACTTCGGAGCATCCATGTTTGGCTAAGGTACACTGTTAAAGTTGTTACTTGCAATGAAATTTAATCTACACGTTATTTTCTATGTTGGGTTGAAAAATTCATTGCCATAAGCTTAATTGCACCTGCTTTCCTACGGTATTTGTAATCCCCTTGCTCGTTGTATTCTGAATGGATTTCCCATGGCGAACCTATAACATCCCCAAACTTCCAACAATACCGCCAATGCCACTACTCAGCTCTGACTTAGCTGCGATATAAAACTGTAACGTCCCCGACCATTCAACAAGTCGGGTAACACTACCACGCAGAACACTCACATATAAATATATAACTTGCATTTTAATCGAAATAAAACACATAACACAGAGTTACTGCTATCATATAGATTCAAATGTAATAGACAGTAATTCATATATGCAATGGAATACATGATAACATTCAAGCATCACAAGCATGCATTACATAAAATTAAGCACATAAATGATACTTATCTTTCAACTGGAATAACACCACCAACTGCATGCAGAACTTCCACGAACCTCCCAGCCATAGACCATGTTGTTCATCATGCTCAGTAGTGGGTCACCCCCGAGCTGGGACTAAACTCCACCCAGGGCAAGGGAATCCTAGGCTAGGCAAGGTCAATAGGGAAGTCACACGGTTAAAGAGGAAGGATTCTCTCTAGGAGACTTCTTACGCCCACTACTCACAGACTCTAATTCCCCACATGCCTATTCCACCTGGGAGTATACACCTTCACTGTCACATAGTCCATCGGCTGCTTCACCTCCCTCTCAGGGTCTCAGCAACAGGCCGGATTAGGAATCCTCAAATCTATGTAGCTGGTGATGAACTCTCTTTGGGAGAAAACCACTTCCCAACAAACTCTCTCACCTGGGAGAGTTTATCACAATCCTGACAACCTGTCTATTTAACCACAACCACCTCCCTCGCCTAGAGAGAGTGTTTCACATAGGCCTAACAACCTGCTTCTTCATCTATGTTCCTGCACAAGGAGGACAACATCAAGGCTCAGCAAGGAACATACAATGACAACAAGCCACACTCCGTCTAAGAACTGTGTGGCCACAACAACCCACAGTCATGACACACACAACACAGATAATACACAAGATACTCAGGCTTCCCAAAACACACGGATCAGTCCATGGGTTCTCACTAGGTTCAGGATGCGTGACTAGAGGACAAAATAGAGAGGTCGATGATGGAGGCCTTGGGTTCAGCTGGAGGATGGGAGAATGGCCAAGCAAACAACCTTCTCATGAGGGTTTCCTTCCCTGTATGCACGTAAGCAATTGCAGACGTAGAGGAAAAATGGTTTAGACGCCCCAGAGCCCAGCAAACTCAAGCGGAGGATGACGAATGAGAGAGTGAACCCCCAACACCACTGACTTCTTCATCTTTAACTGCATGTGCTCAGGTTGACACTTATCTTCCTGGAGCTGCATGCACTCCATTTTTCATGTGTTCCCTTTCCAAGAACTTAGGACAACACTTGGTCAATTGACCACCTTAGCCTTTTAGGAAATAATAATAAATTATTATCCCCTTTGGAGGTAAGCCCCCCTAGCTTAGCCTCTAGTCCCAAACACTTAGCCTCCTCCCTTACCCAACCTTGTGGAAACTTAGTCCCCCATCACTCTTTCTTTTTGGTCGGTATACACACAACGATGTTTTTATATTAATAAGTGCATAATTACATGTACAAAACATGCTCCTAGCCTTTAACACCTAGGCTCTCCAGCCTACTTGAACTTAATCTTACCAACTTACAATTTATCGGCCCATCATCCTATAAAACATGTTTACAATACATTGATATCACTGGGGCTCGTCCTTGGGGTATTATAATCCCCTCCCCTTATTTTTTCATTGTCCTCAATGCAAATTACTTACACATATATAATTCAAAAATTCTTCAAAAACTCCAAGCTTTATCTATTGGAAGCCCATTATCCAACTTTACTTTCAAGCACCAATTCTGGTATCCATATTGTAGTTGAAACTCAATTTCTCTATTCCATAGAGTTGCTTCAAGAAATCATTCATCTTATTGTTCCTCGTTACATGCTTCAATTAAACCTCATTGAAAGCACCGAATGGATGTAGATCCACGATGTTTCATCCATTGATAAAATCTCAGCAGTGTTATGACTCCACAAACATAAACACTCTGCTCGTACACCTATTCATTCGGAAACAACATTAGAACATACATTCAATATATATACAGGCAATTATAATAACATTATAACCTGTATATGAATTACTAGATACATAGCATACAATGAATAGAGAATTGATACTTATATTTTGATTGAGAAGACTTCCATATCAACATGGTCTAGGCGAAGGTACCAAACCCCAACAACACTCCAACCAACGGTCTCTCTTTCCCCACATGCATGTCCCACCACAGGAGTGTACACCTTCACTGTCACACAATCCATCGGTCGTTACACCTCCCCTTCCTTGGGATTCAGAAACAAGTCGACTCAGGAAGTCTCGGAGCACCGTGGCTCCCGGAGTTCCAACTTCCCTCAGAGGTCTCCGATTAGTGTCTTCCCGAGCTACTCTTTGTAGTCAACATTCCACTTTAATCAACATCATCTCATCTGCATCGCCCACATGCAGTTATCATGAGGAAACATAAAATAATTCATTTAGGAACTCAAAATTAGTTCAAAAGGGAATTCAACTCTTTCCCCAAACATGAAATTCTATTTCATAATTCTTCTTGGTTGTTTCCATATATAAATGCATCCTTCCTTGGGGTTTTCCAAAATCACCAAACTACATACCATTTTCTTGCAAGGCTTCATCTTGCATAATGCCAAAAATTGTCAGTATTTCTTGTACATCATAATTCAATTGCAATATGTACAAAATCTTATGCAGTGATCTTAGAATTTTCTGCACCTAGCAATTCAATCACAATTACCCAACAATTAATAAACTAGAACGACTCATCATTATATGCATATGCATGTTCACAGTAATATCTGTAAGTTCATTACTTCTTTTTTTGAACAAGAAAATTTCTTGTAGTCAATGCTCATGTGACTACTTGACTTGCAACTTTCCTGTTGCAATGTCTAGCAACTACTGAAATGTGCTCAACTTCATGAGTTAACAACATTTCAGCTGTTAGTAACAATTATTTCCATGCAATAATATATATTCATGTACTTACAAAACACATTCAATCATTGCATTTAGTATACAATTATGTCACTTATTATGCATGAGTGAAATTCTTAATACATAATTAATCAGTGCACCTTGCATTGTATTACATAATTCTCTTTATTTCAGTCATGTATCTCACCATCCATAAGGTGGAATTATAGCCAATGTGTTGACACATTCTCCACACACTTCCTATTGTCTTCCCAATTAATTGGATGTCTTCTTTTTTGACCCAAACACTACACCAAGAATATAATTATCTGGTGTTCATTAGTGTTAGCAAAAAGGTTGCAATCCAAGTTTTATTTAAAGGTAGAAAGCTTTTAGTACCTATGTGGCTCATAACCTTTCCATAATTGTACCTTGCCATATCCAACCATGTCTGGATCTCATACATGACTAGCTTACTGGCATTTATTCCTATAACAAGTTCTTATCTTTTAATTCTTTGGTTATTACCCCATAACCAAATTAACATGACAATATACTATGTCAGTGTGTGGATTCATAAGCTAAAAGCTTTGAATTAATAAAGGCCTCCAACCTATACCACCTCCAGTGGTAAGCATTCAATAGTAATCATGTGATTTTATAAAATAACTCTGGGTGAGGAAATTCTTACCTAAATTTCCTTTCAGCAATTATGCAAAAAGAGTAATAAAAACTCATACCTGCATGGTTTCCATTAATAAATTTTATATTACCTAAATGTATGATGGCAGTAGAAGCTTTCATGCTTCTTTTATCAAAATTATAAGCAACACTTCAGCTCTCTGTTGCTTCCCTCCTTATGCAACAACATCACCAAAAACACTTGCAAACATGCAAGTATTCTTTCCTCTGGCTGGCCCAACAAGCCATAACATACTTGTTGCCACAAAAATTGCAGCAACTTCTTTCCCATGTGCAACTTTTCCTTTCGAAACCCATAAGTATTCAATTCTTCCCAGATTCCTGAATCTTCTTGTGCTCTCATTGTAGTCAGTGTACATGATTATTTATGCCCTGAGCACTTTCGACGCAGTGCCCCCACCTTAGCGGGGTCTGCTGACCTCCTAGTGAAAGGATTTTTCAAAATGCTGAGTCAGATTGACTCTTTGGGCCTTTTCTAGACCCCTATTAATCTTACACAGGTCCCCTTTCCTTCCATGTGCAGGTCCTGAGAGACCTGTGGGGTATTCCTGTGCGCTTCCAAAACTCCAAGTTTCAGGTGCTAGCCCCTTTTTCACTATCCATTTCCTTCATATGACCCTGGGCTATGACCTCATGGAAAATTGTGATTGAGGGCATGGGAAAGAGTGGTTTTAGTCCAACCCACCTTTTGCCCCGCAATTCGCCTCCAACTACCATGTATCACTTTGTTAAAACAGTGGTATAAATTGTGGCTCGCTCTTAGATTTTTAACATCTGAGCAAGCTTTGGCCCCGTAATTCATCTCGTCCATCGACCTCCAATCCCTTGGTGATGATCTGTGATCAACGACTGTTATCTATTATTTACCTGCCTCTGGCCAACTGTCCAATCAACGACCTTTTTTTTTTTTTCATGCACGATCTCAGATCGTCGCGATCTGTTGACACATAGCTCCCTTCCAAATCAATGGCTATGATTGATTGCAGCTCTCCGGCCCTTGGGAGTTTCAACTCTCAACTATCTTCCACTCTCCAGAGTGGAATATCTATTGACACCTGTCCTCAACAATCGGACGGTTCTAATAAACTCTGAATCTTCAGCCTTTGAGAGTCCTCACATCTCCACACACACAAATATTCGGAGTGAATTTCCCCAGAGTGACAGATCTTCTACCATGCGTCCTCTCTAAATCAACGACCCTGATTCTCTTCGGGACTTCGGCTCTTTCTAACCAAGACCATATCAATGGTCCTTTGACCTCCTCCTTGATCAACAATCGAGATCTCCTTCGAGACATTGATGCTTTCATCCTCTGCTTTCGTCTGGAGTGCTTCGTACCCAGAGTTCCAAATATGGCGCCATGCGTCGACTTTCAGATCAATGACCCAGATTTACTTCGGTTGTTTCTCCTCCTCCTTGTCCACAAACTTATGAAGTTGTGGATCTTAGACCACCTGTCCTCCTTGACGATGGACGGTCCCAAATCACTTCAAGACTTCAAGACTTTGACAAGTCCACTTCTCCTGTGCACACAAGGGTTAAGTCTCGTGCGCGTACCTCTTAATCTAATGGTTGTTGGTCCTTTGTGCTTAGACCTATTGGATGTGATTTGTTCCTCTCCTCTGTGCTTCCTTTGTTCTGTTGGAAGTTGATCTAACAGTCTAGGATCCTCCCCACAACTGATCTGATGGTTGTTGTCGCTACTCCTCCTGATCTTTTGACTTCTTTCACCTTGGAAGATTTTGTCAGTGTTCAAAGGCTTCGACCTTTGACCTTTCTCCTGCGAGTCTGCCTCCTGGATCTCGTCTTCTCTCTCATAAGAGTTATCTCTTCTGAGCTTTAGGACTTAGAATGAGTCTATCTCCCACACATTCCTTGTGTTATCTCTTCTAAGCTTTTCAATTTACTCAGTCTCCTAAGGGTCTCAACCCTTTTGTTTCCTTTCAGAAGAAACCTTCATGCCCTCCTGGCAACCTTTTTATCAAAGCACATCTTGTGTTATCTCTTCTAAGATTTTCAATTTACTCAGTCTCCTAAGGGTCTCGGCCCTTCTGTTTCCTTTCAAAGGAAAACTTTGTGCCCTCCTGGAAATATTTTTCTCAAAGCACACCTTGTTGAGTGTTTTCTACAGAGTGCTCAAAATATCTGTGAGTATCTTCCTCTGATACTCTTCTCCCTAAACTCGATAAAGATTTCTCTCTGTGCACACTTGCACTCGCTCGATGTCTGCCTGGCAGAGCCCTGTAGAGTTCTCAGTGACTCTATCTCTCTATGAACTCAACATAGAGTTCTTCTTGTGCACTCCTTGCACTTATGTTGATGAAGGTTCAATGGTATCTCTCCTGAGCTTCTCTGAGGTTAACTTACCTCTGTCAACGAACTCCTTGCGGACAATGTGCACTCCTTGCACTCGAAAACTCACAGAGAAACAATTGAAGCTTATTCAATACTTCACCCATTTACACATTCAAGCCAATCCGATTTAAGAAAACGTTCATATTTCATTTTATTTTCGAGCTCCTCTCTTCTCTGTAATCATTTTCGGGCACTATCCCCTTTCTCTGAGTCCCCAATCCATGTGATCATGGGCCATGACCAAGTGCTATATCACTAGGTTCTTACTCGGGCCTTCAAATTCAGAAAATTTCAAAGCACCACACAACAATCTCTTAGATTTATGGATTACCGAACTCACAAAATAGGGAAGATCATCAGTCCACAACTACCTAACATCTGACAGCTAACACTCACTATGGAACTTCAGGTGTCTGAGCTCCAGAACTTTGAAGCTTCGAGACTTCGAAGGATTTCACATCCGCACATCCCAAACCGTTAATCTCTGAACATTCCCAATAACCTTTGGTGACATCATTACGTCACATCGTTGAGTGCTCTTCCAATTGTGGTGGCATGCAACGACTATTTGGAGTAACCTGACTTTCATCCCACAATTATTGTGACGCTGACATGTAACCCCTCGGTGAAATCGGGGTTTGGATTGCGAGATCGCCTTGGAGAATTAACTCCTGTGCAACTTGGATCCCCACAATGCCTCATATCCATCGATATTGATGTATCGTGATCAATTCCTATTTGGGTCCTCTGACCTTTAACTACGTTATGTAACCTCGGGTCCCACTAACCATGCGCATACGAAGTGCCACATGGCAGAATACTAGCGGCTGACTTGTGGCCCAATCAGATGGGTGTCACATGCCACGTTCCATGTGGAATTTCAACCTTCCATGGGTTTGGAACCCACTTATATGTGGCACACAAATCATGTATCCACGTCAAACCAAGTGACATCACCATGCCACATCACTTCAGAGTTTCATACTTCGAGAGTTTCAAATCCTCTACGCTCACTTTTGCCCAGAGTGCTTTCCTCCGAGTTAACTGCTCTGCACCTTCCCCAGATCTGATTGTCGTAAGGGATTTCGCTTCCTTCCGAACAAATCCTATGATGCATAACAAACTCTATTACTCTGCAAATTTCCAAAGGAATTCATGGCTAACTGCCTTGCAACATTATCAGATCTGACGGTCATGAAGGATTCTCCTTCTCCCGAATAGATCCTAAGGTCCACATTACTCTGTGGCCCAATACAACTTATGTCATGGTTTTACGACACTACTACTCCTCCTGAGATTTGTAACGCGACCAAGTTAACTTCTTGTCACTTAGGATGGTTCTGAGGTTTGAAATTAGTCCTCCAAACACAATTTCCACTTGAACCTTGAGTCCAATGACCACTTACCCAACCCAACAAGCCTTTGCATTGAAACCTTGGCTCATAACTTGAGTTTTTTCCATTTCGACAACAACTCCTTCTGAAACTCTTGCTTCAACTTCCACTAACATGGCCCATCCAGGCTTAGTGTTGTAACCATGCTCTAATACCAATTTTTAACATCCTCGGCCTTCCAACAATACCAACAATGCCACTACTCAGCTCTGACTTAGCTGCGATACCAAACTATAACGTCCCCGACCATTCAACAGGCCGAGTAACACTACCATGCAGAACATTCACATATAAATATATAACATGCATTTTAATCGAAATAAAACACATAACATAGAGTTATTACTACCATACAGATTCAAATGTAATAAACAATAATTCATAGACGCAACGGAATACATGATAACATTCAAGCATCACAGGCATGCATAACATAAAATTAAGCACATAAATTATACTTATCTTTCAACTGGAATAACACCACCAACTTCGTGCAGACCTTCCACGAAACTCCCAGCCATAGACCACACTGTTCATCACGCTCAGTAGTGGGTCACCCCCGATCTAGGACTAAGATCCACCAAGGGAAGGGAATCCTAGGCTATGCAAGGTCAATAGGGAAGTCACACAGTTAAAGAGGAAGGATTCTCCCACTAATCACGGACTCTCATTCCCCACATGTTTGTTCCACCCAGGAGTATACACCTTCACTGTCATGCAGTCCATTGGCTACTTCACCTCCCTCTCAGGGTCTTGACAACAGGCCGGATCAGGAATCCTCAGACCTCCGTAGCTGGTGCTGGACTCTCTCTGGGAGAAAACACTTCCCAACAAACTCTCTCACCTGGGAGAGTTGCTCACAGGCCTGACAACCTATCTCTTCAACCACAACCACCTCCCTCACCTGGAGAGACTGTTGCACACAGTCCTGAGAACCTGATTCTTCAACTCTATTCCTGCATAAGGAGGACAACAACAAGAATCAACAAGGAACAGATGATGACAGTAAGCCACACTCATTCCAAGAACTACGTGTCCACAACAACCCACAGTCATGACACACACGGAACAAATAATACACAGGATACTCAGGCTTCACAGAAGACGCAGATCAGTCCACAGGTTCTCACTAGGTTCAAGATGCGTGACCAGAGGAAAAAACACAGAGGTTGATGATGGAGGCCTCGGGTTCAGTCGGAGGATGGGAGAATGGCCAAATGAACAACCTTCATGTGAGGGTTTCCTTCTATGTGCATGGGTAAGAAAATGTAAACGCAGAGGAAAAACAGTTCAGATGTCCCAGATCCCAGCGAACTCAAGCAAAGGATGACAAATGAGAGAGTGAACCGCCAACACGACTGACTTCTTCAACTTTAACTGCATGCGCCCAGGTCAACACCTATCTTCCTAGAGCTACATGTGCCCAGGTCGACACCTGTCTTCCTGGAGCTGCATGCACTCCATTTTGCATGCATTCCCTTTCCAGGAACTTAGGACAACACTTGGTCAATTGACCACTTTAGCCTTTTAGAAAATAATAAGAAATTATTATCGCCTTTAGAGATAAGCCCCTAGGCCCAAACACTTAGCGTCCTCCCTTACCCAACCTTGTGGAAACTTAGTCCCCCATCACTCTTTCTTTGTGGTCGGTCTACACGCAGCGATGTTTTTATATTAATAAGTGCATAATTACATGTACAGAACATGCTCCTGGCCTTTAACACCTAGGATCTTCGGCCTACTTTCACATAAGCTTACCATCTTATAATCACTTGGCTCACCAGCCTACAAAACATGTTTACAATACATAGATATAACTGGGGCTCGTCCTTCGGGTATTACAAAACCCAACCTCTTATTGCAATGACTTCTCTGTGTTTGTTTTATTGATTATTACGAAGAAATTTGTGTTTTATCCTCCGTCCCTTATCCATTTAGTCATTAGTCTGTGCCTAAGCAGTTGGCCAAGAGCCAAATCGACGGTCGTCACTTCGATGTTTGAAGACCTATAGATTCAAATGCCTTGCTTTTCTGTGCATGGATGATGGGTGGAGGATAAATTTTTCACCCAGCTATCTATCCCTTACTTATCTCTTCATTTTTCTCCTGCGATTAATCTTAATCCATGCGTTTCTGAGAATGAGCATCCTTGTGTATTGATTGATTCATTACAGAATGATATATCTTTGTGTCTTTTTGTTTGATTATCTCTACCATTTATCTCTGCGATTTTGTTGGACAAAGATCTCAATTAGCAGAGATTTTGAATTCACTTTTAAATGTATTTTATATCTGCGATTTCGCTGGACAAAGATCCCAATTAATAGAGTTTTTGAATTCACTTTTAAATGTATTTTATATCTACAATTTCATTGGACAAAGATCACCTTTCGAAGATTTTTTTTATTTTCACTCTTATATGTAATTCATCTTTGCGGTTTCGCTGGACAAAGATCCCCTTTCGTAGATTTTTTTTATTTTCACTCTTATATGTAATTTATCTTTGCGGTTTCATTGGACAGAGATCCCTTTTTGTATATATATATAAAGAGCCAATATGTATGGTGAAGAAGATACAAAAGGCAATGAGATGCATAAATAAAATCATCCATGAATGCAATACTTGTCTAATAAACTTCTTTCTTTTCTTCTCTATTTGTAGCAACAACAACAATATTGGGCATGGCATGAAACTCGCGACTAGATCTAGAAGTGGCCTTGATATTGTTGTTTTTGCATGTCCATCTTCATGCCTTTGTAACAACATAGGTATAAACATCTCTATCTCCAAAATCTGTGCACTTTCCGCCATTAGCAAATTGTCATACTTAAAACCTAATTGAAGAAAATATTTTATCTGCAGTAGCTTAACCTGCTAAAGATATGGCTCAGTGTCTTCATCATTGGACAATTCGGGCTTTTGAATCAATTTGCGAGATATCAAACCTCATATTTATCTAGCATAATGACCTTAGAATCAATATTTTTTTGTTCAGCTACAACATAAGTCATGGAAATATTTTCTCTAGTGAGCAGAAAGAGGAAGTTGATCTCAGTGAGTGGATCATAATTTAGTGTTAAATACCCACTCAGTTAGAGTTAGAAACCCTTTCACTCTACCTGTAGTTTTAGTAGATTTAAACTAATATTAGGCTTTCATTCTACTTGTACCCTTTTAGGAAATAGTTCACCATCAACACTTGTTGCACCGACAAATTTGTCACTAGTTGGTGGGAATATGCCTGGACATGTAATCCATAAGAAATATATAACTCCCTAAAGAAAGGCGCTTTCACTCGTCTGTTAGGTAGGAAAAGAAATAACAGTGAAAGCCACCAATTTTTGGATCACCATCAACACTTGTTGCACCGACAATTTTGTCACTGGTTGGTGGGAATATGCCTGGACATGTAATCCATAAGAAAGATATAACTCCCTAAAGAAAGGCTCTTTTACTCATTTGTTGGATAGGAAAAGAAATAATGGTGAAAGCCATCAATTTTTGGAAACATTGTGGCAGAAGCTATTGGACTTTAAACTGGTAAGAACTAGGTGAGTCCAGAGGGTGGGAAGTAGTAGTTGGACATACTAGTGCTTCTATCATTGGTAAAAAAAATCATCGATCTCGATATGGAACAACTAGAGCTGAAACCCGATCTGGAATAGAAAAAAGGTTGCTAGGATTGGAAAAGATATTGAGCAATATGATGGCTAGGGCTAGCACTGGTGCATGTACTTGCTATGGATCGAACACTGAAATAATCTTGTGAACTACTGATTATTCATACATCTTAAAAAAAATCATTCTCCTTCACTAATGCTTATACTTCTGGTTTCGGATCTGTTTCAACCTATTCAATCGTTTCTGAGTCAACAGATAGATGAAACCACTGCTGGAGTATATTTGTTTCACCGAAAGGAAAATATTTTTTTGGATTTCTTTTAGTGTGCATTACCTCGTTGAAGTCAACGCATGCCATGTTCTCTGCCAGATGGTGGCAATCACTACATTTTTAGGACTCATGGGTGCTAGAAACACATTATTGGAAACAAATAATTTCCCTTGGTCTGATCAGGGCTCATTTTGTAATAAAAAATGGTGTCGTTGATGGGCATGTACTACCATTATAAAAAGAATTATGAAGAATGAATGTATTTTTGGTTGTTAAAAATTGTTGTTATTATTATTTTTTAAATAAAGTTTGATTTTGAGAAGTACATTTTCCTTTATGGATTGGATTGTAAGAAGGATATATTTTCTCTTCATCGTCCAGTAGTTCAATGAGAATTTACAACATTAAATCCAAAAATGGTGAAATAGATAGTCACTCATAAAGGAAGCATCTCAAGACCTTTTTTATTTGTTTAATGACATACAATGGTCACTCATAAAGGAAGCATATCAATACTATATTTATTTATGTAATTGCATATGGTGTGATAATGAAAAGTCCAAAAGATCTTGAATGTTGTTTATACCAATTCCAGTGACCAATCTTAACTCGATTGTAGGATTATGCAATAACACGAGGCAACAAATTCAAAGTTGAAATTTATAGTTGCTTGAACCTACAATCCATTTAAGTCCATGAGATTCCAACTTTGAGATAAATTATAAATGCATGCTCTAATTTAAATAAATGTACATATAATGATATATTCATTGATTATTTAAGAGTTTTTCTAAACATAAATGTTACTCATCCTTGTCCTCTAAATAAAATAAATTGATGTTCTCTTCTCTCCTTTTATTGTCAAGCACATGTTTTGAGATGTTTTCTTCTTAGATTGGATATTTCCATTCCATTCCATATTCATTCATGCATTATGGAAAGAATCAACCCCAATCATCTAAGGATAGAAGCAACAACTTTAAAATAAAGAAGAAAAGTGCTTGTTCGTTGAGGGCAAGGGTGAGGGACAGTTTTAACGCTCTCCTTACGTAGGAGGGTGAGGAATGCGAAGAACATAGGGAGAGGGATGAAATCACTTGCTCAATCAAAGAGAGATAAAGGAGAGTTATAGATTAAAAACATAAGCAGTTGATCAAGAGGATCAATTGATAACAAAAAAGTAAGAGAAATCAATGTCCTTATTCATAGATTCAACCAAAAAGAATTCTCAACCCAAATCAATTGCCACCACATCAAGTATCAATAGAGCCAGCGAAAACAATCTACCAACATGATATTCAAGGGGCATCTTTCAAGTGATGTGGAGTGCATTGTTATCGTTATGGTGTACAATATTAGAGATTCTCCATTGTAACGAACCGCCTCGTTACGACAACCATTCTGGAAACAGGTGCAAAAAAAAAAATTTGGGTGTTTAAGGTGTGTGCGTGCGTGGAGAAGTGACAACACACATAACTGTGCAACGCAAACATTAGCGACAAGTAAGCCTGACTGATAAATACGACTGACTGCCCGCCCGTCCTACCCTGCAAGGTTAGGACCTCCAAGACACATAAGCAAGGCTCAAGCCCGGTTTCCCATCGTCTTTAACCATTTAAGGTCTCAGGGCTGGCGACTGTTCTGAGGAACATGGAGGTGTCTACATCCCACCCGACACAACAGGCCAAGAAACCAACTGACCACAATCATGTGCAACATAGCTAAGAAGAACAAGTGCGCCCCATACGGAAGGCTCACGACAAGGTCTCGGACAACTAACGTTAAATGAAAGACAAGGCAATGTCTAAGACTCCTCCGTGTTTGAATACTAGCCAGGTTGTCCATTATCTCACCTTGCCTCCACGATTAATACCATACCTACCATGACCTTACAATATTGAGTTAAAACATCATCAGGGCATTCAACTTAACAATTATTAGCCATGCAACTAACTAGTATTATTGTTGTAGCGAACATTATTAACATTG
>JASDQU010815612.1:13679-35307 GCA_032191745.1 Picea mariana
AGCGCATCTTCCTCCAAGCATAGCGCACCAACAATAGCTGATCAGATAGTCCAAACCCTAGCCAAGAGATAGTCCAAGCCAACACTGAAACTACTAGCTGCAGCAGCTGCACTTGTAGCTCTCCTCCACACGTGCGCACCAAACTGGGAACTGCAGTGCGCACCACTTGCTGTCTGCAATTCTGAGATGCTGTCAAATGAGAACTGGCACCCTGTATTTATACTGGTTCTGCCAGATTTGCTGGGGCCGACTTCTCCTTCTGGATATGTTTGTTCAGTATATTATTATTATTTTTGGCCTACTTCTTCTCTTGGAGGCTAATAACCTAATATAAATTATCTTCTTGAGCCGACAAGTCTTCTAGGGTTATTAGCCAACTCATTAGGGTTTTCTCTTGCTTTCCAGAGTCTTCTATTCTCGTCAGGTTTACACATGGAGGTAAATACTTCCCGCAACTACCATAATATTAACAAAGGGGATAAAAGAAAGATGAGAGCCCATTCTCTCATTATGTTGATGACTATTTGATTTGATTTGGAGAGCTCTTGGAGCCTTTGAGGGTTTGGAGTAAACCCTGGTTTGGATTGGTTTCGGTGGTGAAAGATTCCACCCTAGCTAATCAAGTTTTGGTGGTGAAAGATTCCACCCTAGCCATTGATTGAGAGGGCCATTCAAGTCTTCATTTGGATTCCATTGTTGAGGAGTTTGATCTACCTTTTTGCAGCAGTCCGTGGGTTGTAGAGATCATAATTTGTTGAAGGTAGTTGAGTTGTATTTCTGGAGCTTATAGTGCCATAGTAGAGGCCAATTTCCTTGATGAAGAGGACAAGTTTGGTGTGGGAACCGAGTTCTCATCTATTGGGACTGAGTTTGATTGAGGGAAAATCGACTTGCTTGAGTAAGAGGCAGAGTATCAGTAGTGGAGGCCGTATTTCTTTGTTAGCTGGCCGAGTTATCTTGCTTAATGGCTGAGTTCCTTGCTACTGGTCGAGTTCACTATGTCTGGGCCGAGTTCCATTGGTGTGAGGGATGAGATCTATGTTTGCAGGAGTCGTTTATCTAGCCGAGGGGTCGTCTCACCTTGTTGGTTGATTTCTGGATTTCCTAGTCCAAATTCCTTGATTGCTGGGGCCGAATCCTCTATCTATGGAGGTTGTGTAGCTTGTGAAGGCAGAGTTATATATTGTGCAGGTCGATTCTTGCTTGTGGGGATCAATTTCCCTTGTGAGGAGGTCGTGATCATCATTTCGGCGGCACTGATCCTGTATAGCAACAAAAGGGGGGTGAGTTTCCTTGTTGGGGGAGGCTATATTGCTTCAGCTGGGAGGTTGTGGGGTCCTGTAGAGACCGTTCCTGTATTGCTGGCAACATAGGGTAGCTGGGAAGAGATTGGTATCGTTCATACCAACAATGTATAGCACCATTCCTTCTTTGTTATCTCAGAACTAACTCAACATATGTATTGAGGTCAGAATTGATAATAAATTAATTCAGTTCTGTTGAGAATTACTTATTGTTAGAATTAATGGTCTGAATATATTTGGTACTTGTAACTCTGTTATCATCTTTTGAATACAATAAAGTTTAGTTGGCATCATAACCTTGTGCATGATTTGCAAACCTCATTAAGAAACCCAAATCAGCAAATATGAAACATAACAACTGCAACAGGGAGGCATTAACAGTGGTATTAAGGCAGGCTGTCAAGTATTTGACAAAATACATAAACCATGAATACATCTAAAAAGCTACAACAATCAGTAAAGGAGGTTTATAGTGGGTTTTGGGTGAGTCTACTAAGTGTTTTACAAAAACTTTACATCAGAAATAAACTCAAAAACACAACAACAAACAGAGGAGTTATTACAGTGGGTTTGGGCATAATAGCAAAGTGTTTGATGAAAGTCCTGACCCAGGAAACCACTAGAATGTTAAAACAGTAGGAAGAATTATATAACAACAGTAGGAAGAATTATATAACAACAGTAGGAAGGGATATTACAAAGTGAAATAAGGACCTATGGATGGCTTGACAGGTCCTCGAGGAGGTTTGCACCTTTCTTGAAGAGGATCTTCACAATGTGTCTCTCTAGGAAGAGGCTGTGCAGTTGGAGATGACTGTTCGTCGTGTCAAGGGTTATATTGCCAGGGGGCTTGGGTCCATTCCTGTCTTCAGTGGATCCATGAGGAGGATGAGGGCTTCAAGTTTTATTTTGACTTCCTTAAGCGGAAGGTAGTGGCAGAGAGGGTTCTTATACTATGTCGGGCAAATGACTCTCTTGTTGAAGATCCTTTAGAGGTCAGTGGTATGTTTAGTTTGCATTTTCAAAATATTTTTTCTCCTTATGCTTTGATGGATGGGGTGGTGGTTGCTAGAGATGCTTGTTGCAAGGTTGTACTCTGCAAGGTTTCTTTTGGTGACATGGATAGGTTCGATAGAAATTTTTCCAGGGAAGAGCTTTATCCTGCTTTGTCCTCCATGCGGAATGGCAAGTCCATGAGCATGGATGGGCTTCCTTGTGAGTTTTATAAGGCCATGTGGGATACTATTAGTGATGATTTTTGTTCTTTAGCCTTTAAAGTGTTTTCTTTTGGTTGGCTCTTTGTGTTTCTCAATCAAGGGTTGATCAAGCTTATTCCAAAGAAGGCAGCTAGGGATTTCATTAGTGGTTGGCAGCCTATCACTTTGCTCATTGTTTCTTATAAAATTATGGCTAAGGCTTGTTAGATTTTATTTACTTATACAGAGCAATTAGGTTTACCAGAATTTAGATCTTCTTTCACATTAGCATATATACTGAAAATAAGAGCAGCAGTAACAAGCACAAGAGGACACAAGAATTTATCTTGGGAAAACCCCAAATGGGGGAAAAACCCAGCCAACCTTTGTTAGAGAGACTTCGTCCAAACAAGTCCAACCATGAACCAATAGATAAACCCTAGCACAAAGGCTAGCTACAGATACAACTAGAAATACCACCCTTGCTGCAGCAGCTACACCATACAAGAGTAGCGCACAAGAGAAAGTTACCACAAAGACTGAACAATAAGAATCTTTTGCTACTGCAGTTGCTGTGTCACCTTCCTCAGACTTGTTTCTTCCTTTTCTGTGGATGAGAGAGTGAGAGTGTGTGTATCAAATGAGCCAAGGCGCCTTGTATTTATAGTCTTCCTGTCCTCCTTACTGGGCCGACTTCTCCTCTGGGATGGTGTCACTTCATTTATTATTTATTCTTCTGGGTCAACTTCTCTTTTGGGGTATTTCCACATTTGTTCAATGGTTCTCTTGCTTCCGAAATCTTCTTCTCGTCTAATAAAGGTCGTCTAGGAGGGAAAGTACCTCCCACAGCTAGCAAACATCAACACTCCCTCTTAGCTAGGGAGGTATCTTTCACGATGTCTTCTTCTGGTAGTCCACTGACTACTCTGCAATCAACTAGTAGCACACAGCTACTACCATGCCATCGGTAGCTCGAATTATCCGTCACGGTCTTCAGGACTATGCTGCAATCATCCAGTAGCACACAACTACCCATACTGTCCAGTAGTCCACAACTACTTCCGTAGTCCAGTAGTACACAACTACTGCGATAGTCCTCCTGATTGTGTTGTGATGTTCCTTCTTCTTTTATTGCCGTCTTATTCACACCCATCCACTTCGCATGGTATGGGCAAGTCTGCCTCCATAGCCCCAATCACACCTAGCCACTTCGCATGGCTTAGGCAAGGCTATCCCATGGTCCAAGACCATGCTCCAAGTCTTATTCACACCTAGCCACTTCGCATGGCGTAGGCAAGACTTGTCACAAGTCTTATTCACACCTAGCCGCTTCGCATGCCATAGGCAAGACTTGTACCGAGTTGTGATGTTTCTCCTCTCCTAGTAGTCTTATTCGCACCTACCCACCTCACATGGTGTAGGCAAGACTATGACCATGGTCCCAATCACACCTAACCCATTCACATGGTGTAGGAAAGACTATGACCATGGTCCCAATCACACCTAACCCATTCACATGGCATAGGCAAGACCATGATACAAGTCCTAATCACACCTAGGCACTTCGCATGGTGTAGGCAAGACTTGTACCGGGCTTCTCATTACTCCCTTAGTCACTTCACATGACTGATCTAGGAAACCCTTGGCCAAAGGGAGAGCCCACTGTAGGAGAAACATCAAGCCTCTCTCTCAACGAGGGTGGACATTCTGCATCACGCCAAGCTTGTCTATGAAGTACTCATACTTCACTTTAGACAGAGGCTTGGTAAGAATGTCCGCTGTCTGCTCATCAATGGATATGTAACAGAGCTCCACAGCTCCTCTCTGCACCATGTCTCAGATGTAGTGGTATTTGATCTCTATATGCTTTGACTTGTCATGAAACACATGATTCTCTGACAACTTCACACAACTTTGATTGTCACAATGTATAAAGGTTGGCTCCAACTCTAGATCAAATAACCCTGCAAGCAACTTCCAGAGCCACACTGCTTCACGGCTTGCAACACTGGCTGCAATATACTCTGCCTCTGCTGTACTGAGTGCCACTGACGTCTGCTTCCCGCTCAACCATGAGATCACACCTGATCCCAAACTGAAGCAACACCCTGAGGTGCTTTTCCGGTCTACTGCACTCCCTGCCCAGTTAGAGTCTGTATAACCCTGCAGCTTCATTTCTCCATCCGAGACATATCTCAATCCATATCCAATCGTACCACGTAGGTACCTCAACACATGTTTCGTTGCTATCCAATGTACATGTCTAGGTTCAACCATGTACTGGCTTAGAGCATTCATTGCAAAACATATGTCCGGCCCGGTGTTAACCAGGTACATCAATGATCCGATCAACTGTCTGTACATCGTGAGATCCACCAAATATGAAGATGAATCACTCAAGAGCTTCAAATTTTTCATCGTAGGAGTGGCCATGGACTTGTAGTCCATCATCTCGAATCTTTGCAGGATCTCAACAATATATTTTCCTTGGCTAAGGAAAATCTCATCTAGCCTCTACCACACCTCCAATCCCAAGAAATAGTACATCAAATCTAGATCCTTCATCTCGAACTCTGAGGTGAGCTCCCTCTTGCACCCAACTATGAGCTTCTCATCTCCTGTTAGAAACAGGTCATCCACATACAATACCAAGATCAACGGGCAACCATTCTCAACCTTGTAGTAAAGGTTGGGATCTGCATCACTCTTGGTAAACCCCAAGCTCATCAGATAGCTGTCTATTTTGGCATACCATGCCCTGGGTGCTTGGTTGAGCCCGTACAAAACCTTCTTCGATTTGCACACATGGGACTCCTTCCCATGGATTACAAATCCTTGTGGCTTCTCTATGTACACTTCTTCTTCAATTACACCATTCAAGAAGGCTGTCTTGACATCTATTTGGTGTAATTTCCATCCCATCACGGAAGCAATAGCAATAATTGATCTGATGGAAGTGTACTTTGCTACCGGAGCAAAGGTCTCGTCATAATCTTCTCCCTCTTTTTGGGAGAATCTTCTAGCCACAAATCTCGCTTTGTACTTCTCTATACTGTCGTCTGCAACATGATTGATCTTGTAGATCCACTTGGAAGTCACCACTGACTTCCCTTCTAGTCTCGGGACCACTTCCCACACATCATTCTTCATGATAGATTGATACTCCTCCATCATGGCATCCTTCCATTCTTGATGCTTGGTAGCTTCTTCAAAAGTGGAAGGTTCCGCATCAATGATTTTGCTCATCAACGCCACATAGCTGGAAAACATGTGTGGTCTCTTTCTCTCTCTGAAAGAGCCCTTAGGAGTTGCATGTCCTTCAACTTCTTCCAAAGTGTCCCGTAGCCAAGCTGTTCTCTTTCTGGTAACAACAATTTCTTTGGGTGAATCTACCAGTCTTTCTGACTCTTCCACTTCATTTTGAACCTCTGGAACAGGTTCCCTTGAATTAGAGTCAACTATGACAACATCCCTTGGAGCCTCCTGCTCCTCTCTGTCCTCATCTAAGCGAGACTCCCTATATCTTCTAAAGGCTTCATCTTCATCAAATGCCACATCCCGACTGATCTCAATCTGTGTCTAACCGGGAACATATGTTCTGTAAGCCTTCGAAGTCTCACTGTATCCAACGAATATGCCCTTCCTTCCTGAAGGGTCTAGCTTCGTTCTCTTCTCCTTGGGAACATGCATATACACTGGACAACCAAATATCCTCATGTGACTGACTTCTGGTTTCTTTCCAGTGAATATCTCTTCAGGTGTCTTGTTCCCCAATATCTTGTGAGGACTTCTATTCTCAACGTACACGACTGTACTGGATGCTTCTGCCCATAAGTGCATGGGTAAGTTCTGGTCATGGATCATCGCTTTGGCAACTTCCACAATAGATCTGTTCTTCCTTTCTGCAACCCCATTCTGTTGGGGATTGTAGGGACTTGTCGGCTCCCTCTTAATCCCCGCTTCTCTGCAGAAGTCCTTGAACTCATTTGAGGTGTACTCACCCCCATTATCAGATCTCAAGATTTTAATCTTTCTTTCAGATAACTTTTCAATCAAAGCTTTGAAATCTTGAAACTTACTGAAGACTTCATCTTTCGCTTTCAAGAAGTAGTTCCATGTCTTCCGTGAGTAGTCATCTATGAAAATGACATAGTATACAAAATTTCCTAGGGAGGGCACCATCATCTGTCCGCATACATCTGAATGTATGATGTCCAAGATCCCTTGGGATCTATTGTCACTGTTTGCAAAACTTTTCTTGGCATTCTTGCCAAGTGCGCATCCTTTGCAAACCCCATCATGTTCTACCTGCATGTTTGGTAGAACTGTAACCATCTTGCTCAATACTGGTAATGCTCTGTAGTTTAGGTGAGCAAGTCTCCGATGCCATAGCTCACTACGGCTAACATCATTGTGTACAAGGGCTTGTTCTTGATGTCCCTTCAATTTATATGGTCCTCCTTCTCGGACACCAATCACGGTAGCTGAATCTGTGTTTGAATTATTGGGCCATAGTAGAACTTGGCCATCCACAAATACTACCCTAAAACCTTTATCTTCTAAAGCAGAAATGGAAAGAAGATTCTTCTTCAAGCCTTGTACAAACAATAGATCTTTAATTGAAATAAGCTTACCTAAGTCAAGTTGAAGTGAGGCTTCTCCTACTCCTTTGACTGCATGTCTGGAATCATCCCCAAGCTCCACTTGAAGGGATGTGCTCTTTTCTGTCAAGTTTGTAAGGGAACTTCTGAATCCGGTCATGTGCTTGGAAGCACCACTATCCACGAGCCAAGTATCACTCCCATGAGTGATAATACCTGTGAGTGCGGAGACAAATACATATTCTTCATCTTTTGACTCCTTTGTCTTCGTATCTGCTGCATGTGCATGATGCTTTACTTTCTTCTTCCCATGAGGACATTGAAAGGCATAATGTCCCAACTTCTGGCAACTGTAGCATTTGACCTTTGACGCATCCTTCTTGTAACGTGGTCTTTTAACTGTCTTCGGACTGGCTTCTCTTCTATCCTTCCTTTTCTTCACATGGGCGACAAGAGCTTGATTTTCGTCACCATTTGTCTTTTGTGTTTTGGATATCAACCTAGACTCTTCTTGGGTACAGTCTGTCCACAACTTGTCAAATTTGGGCAACTTACTCCTTGCACAAATCCCTTGAACAAATGGGTCCCAAGAGGAGGGAAGTCCATTGAATGTAGTGGTCACAAGCTCTGCATCGTCTAATGAGTTTCCAATAGCTGCTAACTGGTCCTTGATCTGCGAGATTCTCATGAAATAGTTGGCGACTGTTTCTGACTTGTTCATTGTCACGTCTCTGAGTTGATGCCTTAGAGTAAGCTTTCGGTTGGTGTTCTTGCTTTCATAAAGTCTGGTTAGGGCATCTAACATTTCTTTCGATGTTTTGAGTTCTGATACATTTGGTATCAGATGATCCTTAATCGAGTCTGTCAAGATCCTCTTGGCCTTGACTTCATTCTTCCTGAACTTTGCTTTGGCTTTGTCTTCTTCTGGTTTCGGAAGTATCTGCTTGACATGATCCAATAACTCATTCTTTTCTAGAATGAGAAGTACCCTATGCTTCTAGGATCTGAAGTTATCTGCTCCATCCAGTCTATCTTCAACTCTCATACTGGTACTTATTTTCGCCGGTAGAAACCCTAGATCTGAGAAATTTCAAATTTTCGGATTTCACCAAACTGCAAACTGAAGGTTGCAAGGGGTGCGCTAGGGTAGGGAGAACTTCCCAGTGAAGGAATTAACCCCAATGACCTTAGGATAGTGCTCAACGAGCTTGACAAGGACAGTGAGTTGTAGCGGCAAGGTCACTGCAGCTGCTTCGGTAAGTTACTGCGGCAAATATGATCTTCCTGCCAGTGGTTAGACTGTTCTAAAGGTAACCAACTTTGATACCATGTTAGATTTTATTTACTTATACAGAGCAATTAGGTTTACTAGAATTTAGATCTTCTTTCACATTAGCATATATACTGAAAATAAGAGCAGCAGTAACAAGCACAAGAGGACACAAGAATTTATCCTGGGAAAACCCCAAATGGGGGAAAAACTCAACAAACCTTTTTTAGGGAGATTCCGTCCAAACAAGTCTAACCATGAACCAACAGATAAACCCTAGCACAGAGGCTAGCTATAGATACAACCAGAAATACCACCCCAGCTGCTGCAACAACACCATACAAGAGTAGCGCACCTATACTAGGGTAGCGCACAAGAGAAAGTTACCACAAAGACTGAATTATAAGAATCTTCTGCTACTGCAGTTGCCACGTCACCTTCCTCAGACTTGCGCCTTCCTTTTCCGTGGATGAGAGAGTGAGAGTGTGTGTATCAAATGAGCCAAGGCGCCTTGTATTTAGTCTTCCTGTCCTCCTTATTGGGCCGACTTCTCCTCTGGGATGGTGTCACTTCATTTATTATTTATTATTCTGGGATGACTTCTCTTCTGGTGTATTTCCACATTTGTTCAATGGTTCTCTTGCTTTCAGAATCTTCTTCTTGTTTAAAGGTCGTCTAGGAGGGAAAGTATCTCTCGCAGCTACTAAACATCAACAAGGCTTTGGCTTTGCGAATATGTTCAACGGCTAAATTTGTGGTTCGTCAAGAGAAAACAAGATTGTTCAAGGAAGATTCATTCTCAACACCTTGGTTTTTGCCTTGGAGGCCATGGAGCAGTCTAGGGAGACTAGGCAACAATCTGTTATCCTGAAAATTGATTTTGACAAGGCATATGATCGGGTTGATTGGTCCTTCATTTTGAAGATGTTTATATGCTTGGGTTTTGGCCCTATATGTGTTGCCATGGTGAACACCCTCTTCACCAATGCTTTGACTTTTGTTTCTGTCAACATGGCCCTTTCTCCATGGATCTTCCTACATTTCTCTATGTGTCAAGGGAGCCTGTTGGTCCCATATTGGTATTCTTTTCCTGGATGGCTTAGAGATGGTTTGCAATCACTTTGTTGATGATTCTCTTCTCTAGATTAGATTGGAGAAGGATTCTATTGATGGTGCCCTTGCTTGTCTGCATACTTTTTGCTTTGCCTCAGGTGTTGTGGCTAGTGCTCATAAAACTGATTTTTGGCTAGTAGGGTTGGATGCATCTTCAGAGTGGATCCCTATTGTTTGGTCTTATATTTTCTAGAGGTTACTGTCCTTTATTTAGGGATTCCCTTTGGCGTAGCTCTTTTGCTAATAGGCATGTGGGATTGGTCTTTATAGAGGTTGCAAAGCAAGCTTCATGTTTGGCACCATAAAGACCTCCCCCTTTGTAAGCAAGATGACTATTGTTGGTCGTACTCTTCAGGCTTCTCATTTGTACTATGTCTCTTGTTGGTTACCCATTAGAACTTAGTTTCGACAACTTGAGTAGATTTTGTGGGTGTATTTGTTGTCTAAGTATGGTGGGGAGCAGGGCCTTCTAGTGGTTTCTTGGGATGTTTGCACTATGCCTAAGGATGAGGGGGCTTGGGTTGATCGATGTTTCCACTTAGGGTAGCATTTTGGTGGCTAAGTGGGTGTTGTGGTGTCTTGAGGGTTTATCACCTTGGTAGGTCTTGTTTTAGTAGCACATGCTTGTAGCACAACATACATGTAGAGTCGAAGGGTTTTTTGGATTATGCAATATTCTATAGTCACCCTGTTATTTTAGGTGTCGAGCTCCCTTATTTTTAGGAGCATTTGGTCAGCTTGGAAAGTTCTTGCAAGCTTGGTTCGTTGGTAGTGGGAGGGCAGTGGAGTTGGTTGGGACTTAGCTTGTTGACCTATTTGGAGTTGAAGGACGTAGGGTTCTTGTGTGGCGGAGCTTCCTCGTTCCCTGTCTCATAGGTTGAGCAAGAAGGGCATATTTTTATGGGGAGATTTGTGGGATACTGCCTCTCATTCTTAGAAAGAGTGGTGTGCTCTTGCTCAGGTGTATGGTCTTCTTTCTCTTGATTGTCTCTCGATTATGGAGTTACGAGGGCTTATCCTAGAGACTGAGTTATTTAAAATGAATGGTGGAATGTTGGCACTGTTTTGGAGGGATTGGGAGTGGTGCTTTGGTCGTCCCCTTCTGCAACATGATTCCCACCATCTATACTCTATGCTTCATCAAACATCTGCTATCCCTAGTCCTTAATGCTTGCTAGCTCTCYAGGGAWTCAAAGGATAGATGGATTCGTCACCTTCATAGTGTGTGGTTGATTTGACTTTCTTACAAGTTGAGAGTTTTTGCATGGTTGGTGATACACTGAGGTGTCTTGTCAAAGTCCATGTTGGCCAAGAGTGGCTTTTTGATAACCTTCATCCCGTTTGCCAGTGCTCGGAGACAGTTAAGCACATCTTTTGGGAGTGTTAGTTTGTTAAGCAGTGTTGAAGGTTTCTTGAGGATTGGTGCTCAGGGTTGTTTTAGGACATGATTGATTGGAGGTTGCATTATTTGGTGATTGTTGCTTACAAGTTTGGCCTGCATTTGCAGGGATTTGGCATTGCTTGAGGGATTTTTCCTTATTTATTCTTTGGAAAATTAGGTGCAAGGTCTTTTTGGCTCATGAGTGAGTACTTTGTCTTCCTTTTGTTCTCTATTTTGGGATGAGGTTCRCCATCAGCTCCTGGCTRAAGTAGCTCTTTTGATAAAAGATGCTGATCTTTGGATCTAGCTGAGTATTTTGATTTATTTTAGCACTAGTTGCTATGAGGAAGAGGTTATGATCTCCATTGTATATACCCTTCCATCTTTTGTTCAGATTTTTGTAAATACCTTTTTGTAAGTKTAAGACGTATTTTTCAATTTAAAAAAGAATTTGTAGTTTCCGATGTTTTGAGCATCTCCATAACAATATATCTCAAGCATCTCAATAACATTAAACTCTGTTTTAATTACAATCTAAAGCTAACCCTAAACAAGACTACATCCATGAAATACCATTAATAAATATTAATAAAACGTTTGCATCATCTCATTATTTATCAAACATATGCTTCTTTACTTGATGATGAGCATAAATTTTGCTTGATATGTTGAAAACTACAAATTCTTGAATCTTAACACATTGTAAAATTCAAAAACCAAATGGATAGGAGTCAGGACTTCCAAGACAAGACTCTTAGCGTCATAGAGAAGATCTGCTGTTGGGGTGAACCTCAATTTAGTGACATTGGTTTGTAAATGTAATTGGGTTTCATTGATGATTCAAAGAGAAGTGACGCATTGACAACATTGCTATCTTACTTCCGTGCAACCCACTATAATTTCTGATTGTTGTTGCTGGGGTGTATCTTTGATTTGTTTAGATTTTATCTTAAATTGTAAATCTATTGGTGAAGTAGTTGGTGAGTGTGATTTTTAATTCCAAAGGTATGACTCATGATTATTTAACTTCCCCTAATTTTGGTGGATAATTGTATTGATATTTCTTCCATCTAGCTGCTAAATGAATTATGATTTATATGGACAAGATTACAAGAACTGCATTTTTTTCCAAATTATTAGAGAAAGTTCTGGAAGCTTATCTTAGCCTGATTTGAAGTTTCACCCACTATTAAGTTCAGTGGATTTCCAGATAGGTATTTTATTTTGTGCCACTAAACTAAACTATTGCTTGAAGCTTTGGTAGAATCTAATGGATCGATCACCATGCACATTATATGAATGTGAAACTGTCCTAAAAATATTTCTTTTCAATTTTTTTCTCCTTTCAGAATTTGAGTATAAGCAATAATAGACCTAATCAAACTTGACACATAGCAAACTCGACATTATTTTGTTTATATGATGCCTAAGAAGGTTTCAGTTGAAGTTCTAACAACATATATTACATTGATTTGAAATTTCACCTAACTATGTAGTCTTTCATGTCCAGTGGACTTCCACATGGTTATTTTATTATGTGCTAGTAAACTAAATTATTGCTTAAGGCTTTTATAGAAACTAATGGACATATTACCATGTGTAGTATATGAGTTCAAGTTGTCTTGAGATCGTTTTCTCCCTTCTTTCCCCTCTTCTAGAATCTAAGTAGAGAATGCTATATACCTAGTCAAACCTTAGAACAGAGCAAATTGGCAACTTCTTTATTTAAGCGAGGACACCATGCTTTGTTCTCTATAATGACTTTCTTAACAAGGATGACTTTGGTATTGTGATTTTGGGAGTGGTCCTAAGATTGCATCCATAGTTCACAAGTGCACTTCTAGGGGCACATCTTAAAATTCTCCAGGGAGTGCGAATAGTCAAGTCGGGAGCACACTCCCAAAAATATTCCCAATCAAGGGTGCGCTCATGAGAGCATTCCCATTGCGCTACGCTTCGAAGCACTGCCTTAGAGAAAAAGTGAGAACCTAATGAGTGCTCCCATATGCCACTGCTATGCACCCTAGGAGGGTGGTGTTGAGAGAGTGCTTACAAGTTGTAACTCCTTTTACATTTAAATTACCCCATCCTGTGAGGGTCTTTGTGGTGAGTAATAAGATTAAACAACACAACAATTGAATTTACTAGCTCTTTGATTACATTGCATTGCCTTCAATATTATGCCAAATGACACCTCTAACGAATTACTATTCTCGGATTTCAAGATAACAACTACAACCTAATATCTTGGAGTCACTTGGACACAACAAGAATCCATTGGTGTCATTATTGAGCCTCATCTTATTAAGCTAATACCGCCCCCAACCCCCCAAAAAAAGACTAAACCAGATACAATTCCAAGTTTATCTCTAAACTTGACATACTTATCATTACCAAGTGGTTTTGTCATTATGTCAGTAGTTTGTTCTTCCGTAGGACAATAATAAAGACAAATGTCTTTATTATCAATCAACTGTCTGATGTAATGGTGATGAACTTCAATATGCTTAGTTCTGGCATGATAGACTGGGTTCTTCACCATCTTGAGAACAGTCTTGTTGCAAAAAAGTGAGGTTGGTGCTGTTTGGTCAAGTTGAAGATCAACCAATATCCTTCGTAACCACATTGCCTCACAACTTGTATTGACGACTGCCTTGTATTCTGCTTCAGTGGAGGATAAGGCAACTGTAGGTTGTAGCTTACTCTGCCATGAAATTACCCCTGAACCAAGAGTGAACACATAACCTGTTGTTGACTTCCTCGTATCAACTGATCTGGCGCAATCGGAGTTAGAATATCTTGCTAGCATGAAGTTGACAGATCTCTGATATAGAATGCCAAAGTCAAGGGTCCCTTTGACATATCAAAGAACTTGTTTTGCAGCTTGCCAATGTACCTCTTGAGGCTTAGACATGAATCGAGAAAGACAACTTACTACAAAACATAGGTCTGGTCGAGTAGTAGTAAGATAAATCAAACTTCCTACCTATTGCGGATACAATGACTCATTGACTGGAGGTGAGTTAGTGCAAGCTGAGAGTTTTAACCCAACTTCCATAGGTGTAGATGTAGGATTACATTAAGTCATTTTAAATTTTTCTAAGAGACCTATGACATACTTGACTTGTGATACAAAGATAGTATGATCGGATTGCCAAAACTCTACACCTAAAAAATAATGAAGCAGGCCTAAATCAGTGATTTAAAAAACAGAGCAAATATTAGATTTTACCTGTTGAATCATGTTGACACTGCTTCCGGTGATGGCAAGATCATCAACATAGACAATTACACCACTGTTTTGACATAGAGAGTGGGTTCATAATAGCATTTTCTGAATCCGTAACCTCTAAGACACTGATCAAGTTTGAAATACCAAGCTTGTGGAGCTTGTTTGAGCCCATACAAGGACTTTACCAACCAACAAACCAGATGTTTCTTTTCAGGAACTTGAAACCCTTGTGGCTGCACCATGTAAGCCTCTTCATCCAAGTCTCCATTCAAGAAGACACTTTTAACATCCAATATACCTTCCATCCAAAATGAGCAGCAATCGAGATAACCAGTTGAAAGGTTACCATCTTTACAGTTGGGACAAAAGTTTCTTCATAGTCTACCCCTTTCTCTTGTGCATATCCTTTGGCGACAAGACAAGCTTTATATTTATCCAAAGAACCATATGATTTATATTTGACTTTAAAAATCCATTTACAACCAATGGATTTCTTTCTTGGAGGCAATGTTGATAGCACCAAAGTCCCGTTTTTCCTGGCAGCTTCCCATTCAGGTTTTCCTTTGGCTTCTTCAATTGTAGAGAGAGAGAGAGAGAGAGAGAGAGAGAGAGAGAGGTTTGAACCTTGTTGGCTTATGGCAAACTGTTCTGCCAGTGGCAATAAAATTCCGCACTGGTGGCCTACCTCTTAAACAGCTCTTCAACAAAATATTTTTGTCTATTGGAGATAAATGCCACTTTCACCAGAAAAGGAAGAAAAAAAGAATAATGTTTAAAGCACAAATTTGTTAGGACTGTATCAGAAAATTGTCCTAGGAGCCACATCAGAAAGCACAAGAAATCTCTACAGAACTACCAAGCATCTTAAATAAATAATCAAATAAAACAAAAACATGTTTTTTTTATAATTTGTGTTTGTCATGAGTGTAGTAATCCTCTAACTAGACCCATGCATATGCAAAACATAACATATTTGTAGCTGCATAAGGGGTCGAATTGTCCTGTCTGGAGCCATTGCTGTAATTGACGGTGTCTTTATGAGTATCCATTTCATAAATGTGTGTAAATTGTTGTGTGGAGCTGCTTAGGGTTAAAGAGAAGACACTGATATCAGAAGAATACAGTCCTTAAGGGGGCTGTTGCTAAAATTCCCTGTATTATCTCTCTGAAACATGGTCGAGAGCACTAGTAGAGGAGTCACTGTCGATAGATCAACAAACAATAATTAATCATTGTCACAAACCTTCATGGTTTTAGCTCCAGTTTGTTAGTATAGCTTTATCGGGTGTCACCGTCAAGCCTCCAAGTAGCCCTTGTAAACAGAGAAAAAAATTAATCCCACCCAAGACTGTCAATACCCTTGGCATGTATGGCAAAAAAGTTGTATTATACTTTTTATAGGAGACATCTTGATGCCTTGAGAAGAAAAAGATCAACAAGTCACAAACTGTCTTAGTAAACATAAAAGATAGGTGAAAGACAATAAATTATTTATAAACCAAGATTACATACAGTAAAATAAAATAAAATAAAATAAAATAAATCTCAATCCCACTATTTCTTAGTGGAAGCAAAAGGAAGATCAAAATCTAAAATATTACAAGATGGTTTCTATGGAAGAAACATACTAAATTTCTTTTGGAGCTATCATTTACAAAACAACTGTTTTTTTTATAGTTGAGAGGAACTATTCAAAATCAATCAGTGTTCGTTGCCATTGACCCATCAGACATTGATAACTTTATTAATGTTGATTTTCAAACCTTTTAAAAATCTCAACATAAAATGTTGAGAAAGTGTGCATGTTAGGGACGAAGACTTCCATGCTTAGTAACTTAAAAATAATTATTGTCAATCACTCCTTGAAATCCCTTTTTATGCTTCATCTATTAAAGACTGTGATATAGTTTTGGGATCTTCTTGGCTAGAATTGCTTGGGACTTCTACTTTGAAAATAAAGAAATACTTGATGATATGGTATAAAAAGAAGAAAATAACATTGCATAGTGCTACATTGAAGTGCACAGAAACTACTACCCCATTAGAAGATATAGCCGATGTGCTAGATGTTGTCATTTGAAACGATTGAGAATCACGACAGAGGAAGCAAAATATCAAGAATAGGTGCAATATGTGCAATATGAAATTTCTCTTATAAAAGTCAAAATTATACGTTGCTCACAAAAGTTAAACAATTAAAACAATGGAAAAGAACATTTTCGAAAATTGAAGTGCAAGTTGTCGATAAAGTAATGTGTATAGACCCAAATACAATTTAAAAATCCAATTATCGTGTGACAAAATTTATCCAATGACAAGTTGACAGAGGTTTCTGACAAAGATATAAATACACAGTTTACGATTAATTAGGAATAAAGTAGAGATTAAAAAAAATCAGTCTATGAGGGAACCTTGTGTCATCCCAATCATGAGAGTTGTCATGTTGGTTAGTGAACTTAACAACTTCGACATTACTTTGAACAAAGACGACATTCTATTTACTTTCCAAATAATTACAGTATCAACACAACTTTCCGAAGACCTACTTGGAGTCATCATTAGAGAAGTTTTGCTCGAGAATCTTATCAAAATACAACTCTAACAAAAATTGATCTTAGGATGGATTCATGATTCTAGAATGTGTTAATATTGTATGGATCTTCAACGATTTTTTCGTTTTGTCTCATAATGTGCTTCAAGGATAGAGCCTTCCTAGATAGGAGGACATGTACAGAGCTTAATTAATATTATTTGTACTTAATCATTATCTATGTTGGGCCATGTCCTTTAGTGAAGTCATGTCTATTCGTCTCTATATAGGTCAGTCTTCTCGATTTCCTATTCATTATCTATTGTATCATTCTCATATCAATAATATTATTTTTTCCTTTTGGACAATATAGCTTCGTGCCTTTCCCTGTGATTGTTGATGGCCTGTTGTTAGTATCCAAAGGTCTTTGGCAAGTAGTATCATAACTTTGATGTTGCATCAAAAGAGTGTTTATTGTGCAAGAGATCATGATCAATCTTTAGGTCATGATACTCTTCAAAGATAAGTTGTAGGTTGTGATGCTCATCAAAGATAAGCTATGAGGGACTGCCCCCCTACCTGCTTCGCTTTCGAAGCACGCTAGAGCGTCTTTGGTAGGACGCTTCTAGATCCCTCCCGCCCAGGAGCGATTTATGGGAGCATGCTCCCTGTGAATTTTGAGTGCTCCTTGTCACTATGGAGAGTGCTCAGGGAGCGATGCTCCCAAAGTGCTCCCAGATTGCTCCGAGGGTGCTCTCAGAGCTTATAAAATCGCTCCTTGAACTCTCCCTCAACACTCGTATGGCAGAGGCAAATTTGGATTTTATTTTTGGTGCTTGTCGGAACCAAGGCAAGGTTCCAAAAGGTAAACTAAGGCATGGCTAGGGTTCCTTGATAGATTAAAACACTCCTTCACTCCATTTGCTCTCATTCTATTTATCATTTCTCATTTCGCTTGTCTTTTCTAGGCTTTTGAGTGGGCTTCTTGCTAGTTGTTGAGGAGCAGATTTGTGAGAACTCAGAAGGGAGATTGAAGGTTGCCATTTGTGAGAGCTTGGAAGGGAGATTGAAGGCTTCCATAGTTACATTCAACCACCATTAGAGAGTTGAAGAGGTGGGCTCTAAAGCCCATTCTTGTTTTTTTTTTTCCATGTGCTATAAACTAGAATATTTTCTATGTTGAATACTTGAATGTTCTCTTCTCCTACTCTTTCCCATTTCTTTTTTTCCATCATTCTATTGTAGCAAGTAAGTTATTCTCAAGAAGCATGATGGGCACGTGGTTTATCTTTTTGGTTCCATTTTTGATCATGATGGTGGTGTTGGGAAACCAAAATACCAGTGACGAGGAGGAAGAAGTAGGTAGTGACACACACCATGGAGAGGAGGAAGAAATGGAAGGGGATGATGATCATGAAACTGGCTATGAAGATGGAAAGAAACCCAAAGAGAGTTCAACACCCTTGTGGAAGTATGTGACAAAGCTTGAGGGGATGAAATGGGGTGAAACCACAAAATTTACATGCTTTCATTGTAAAATAACTTACACATGTTCATATACCCATGTGAGAAAGCATCTCCGTGGGATTATGCCATGTGAGGAAAATATGACTGTAAGAGTCAAAACCCGCGATAAAATGCTAGCGAAAGATAGAAATAGGTATAGGAGGGAAGAGGAGGAAGCACAAAACAAATCCAAAAAATCAAGGGTTGGATTTGAGACCTTAGGCTCACATAGAGTGTTTGGTGGTCGATCCCCACCCTCCCATGCTATTGGATTCTCACTCGTGCATTCGAGGTGTAAAACAATATTGGATTTTCTTGACCAAGGTTGTAGGGATGACATGGATGTAAAATTTTTTGGGGTCTCTATGCATGTGTCATAACGTTCAATGTTCTTTGCTCACCCTATTAGCATGAAATAGTACAAGCCATCAATAGTGCCCTGAAAAGATATAGGAGCCTCGGGTATGACAAAGCTAGAACCATGGGACTTGACATTGAAAGGGCCAAAATCCATAATGCTTTAGGACAATTTACAAATGATTGGATTGAATGTGGGGTATCCATTGTATCTGCTGGTTGGACAAATGTTAAAGGCAACCCATTGATAAATATTTTTGGTGTGTTTGCTAGTGGTGCAGTGTTACAACTTATATTGTATGAGGTTCCATATTGTGATTTTCATCACATTGATGGAGATTTATTGTTGGTACTCCTGGAGCATTGGACCGATTTGGGGGGATACATCTTCATGGAGCCTCTTTCTCTTCACATCATTTGATCACTCAATGGAGATCTTTGGTTGGGGGAGTCACTTCTCCTTCGTTAGATGGTGATTGTGCTTGCTGCTTGGTGGTCTTCTCACATGTGCTTGCTTTGTTGATCACCCGTTGATTGAACTTTTGATGAATGTGGAGCATAATATCTCATTATGGTGGTTTGAGCTTTGGTGTATATACTTTTCCGATGGTTCTAGTCCCCCAAGGGGTTAGATGATGATGGTTAGGAGATATATGTTTCATGATTGTTGAAGTTTCCTAGTGACTTTTGCATGATGATGTGGTACTATTTGGTGGCACGAGGAGGGGTGTTCTACATGGTCCTTATATGTTGGATGTGTGATGGGGGACACACTTGATGATTGGATGGGTTAGCCTTTTTGTTATGTCCATTTCTCTTATGATGTTGCTATGGTGGGATGATTCATGTTGCCTTTGTGGGATTTTCCTAAGTGACTGAACTTTATAATGTCACATTTTCCAGAAATCACCTAGGGGGAATTTGTTTCATGATGTTGGTACCCACATTGATATGTTATTTCCTAAGGTTGAGTTAGAGAGGGGGTATTGCATTATGATTTGATGGTGATCTAACCTTTTCCTAAGGTTAGATGGTGATTTTGATTTAATAATCCCTTGGTGGTGGTGCACTTTAGGTTGGAATTTTTTTTTTTTTTGTTATCACGGAGGGGTTGCTAGGGAGAACATCTTTTATTTACATGGTACAATACTTTATTAAAGTGCACTCCTCATTGGCACACATGTTCATGGTGATTTAATTTGTTGGCGACTAATTGGAGGACTATGGTTATATTTGAGCATTAACCTTTGTGCACACATGTTGAGGTTGATTTAACTATTCAATGGTTAAATTAATCTAATTTATCTAAATTAAGGTTAATAGCTTGGGCATGCCACCTCATATGCTTCCTATTCACACCTGGAGTGGCTATTTGGACTTAGTTGAAGCTTTCTAGTGGTGTGCCCCCCTTCTTGGGCATAGTTTCCAAGGCATGTAGTATTTTATTGAGAGGTTGGCACACTTCTCTAAGGCACACTCTTGGGTTGGTTGGACACTTTTATGACATGGCATATGGAGGAGTATTTTGTTGATGATTTCTAACCACTGTGGAACATTCTCTTAGAGAGCACTTCACATGGAGAATATTTTATGATTTGTTGGGTGGTTGAGGTAGTTGCAGAGCACATTTTTCTAGGGCACACCTCTCCTTGGTGCTCTCTCATCTTTATGGCATGGATATTTCAATTACACTTGGCATCTTCGACCTTAATTGGAGAGCACCCTCACCTTTTTGACTTGGCATGTATATATTATTTTATTTGGTGTGGTTATGGAGGTTATTATAGGCGTGCGGTGTTGATATTATGTACCTTGGGAGGTGTTCCCCATGTGTTTGTGAGCTCCTAAACACATGTGGGAAGTACTATGTACTTTGTGTCTCGTACTTTATGTCTAATTTCACTTTGACTTAGGAGATTTAAGTCAAAAGTGAAATTTTGTCATTTATGCCTAAAATTACAATTAATTCACTTTGTGGGTGAATTAGGAGACATAAAGTGAACTTAGGGAACTTAACCCAAAGTGGGTTTTTGAGTGAGATTCTTTTTGAGTGATCTCAACCTTTGATTAGATAGGAGATGGGATGATCTCAGTCATTGATATCTTAGGTTTCCTTATGGAGGTTCAAGAGGGGCGCAAAGGGCAAAGGAGAGCTTATTACTTCATTTGCTCACTTGGAGAGTTTGAGAGAGAGATTTGGGATGAGGTTTGTTGTATTGGATGAGGCTAGCTTGGGCGCTCCCTTCTATGGAGATAACCATCAGGCTTAGGGATTTGTTTATTTACCGAGGAGCTTCCATTGTTGAGGAGGGTGCATCAACAGTGGGGAGGTCTTAGACTTGTCATATTGCAGTGAGATTTGTTTCAAAGGGAGGCCATACTTCAGTATCATAGTACTGTGGAGAGGTTTTCTGTTCAGAGCTTCCAGTTGGCATTTGGCTTGGTTTCAATGGTCTTGGCAACATTTCTGAGGGGCGCACCATCCTAGGGCGCACTTGCTTGGTTTGGACTTGTATTTTAGCTTGGATCAAGCTGCTATTGTAACAAGTTCATCTATATTTTGTACTTGCTATATGTTGCCGTCCTTATACACACTTGCAAACGTGAGCTAAGTTCTGCTCACTTAGTGTGTCCTCGAAGGCACAGTGCCTAGGTTCAAAGCCCACGCTGTCACTTTGACCTGAACCTCTTCCGTCTAGGCTAACTCCTAGGGAAGCCAAGGGGGGTGTGATATTTAATGTTCTAGGAGTTGGTTTTAATTGGTTAAAAGGGTAGGGGGAATCTAGCCTAAGATGTCAATCAGCAAATGCAAGATGCAACTATCTAAGTATGAGAGTCATACCTTTTCCTAGGGCAACTAGGACTAGTGCCTAAGATTGGGCAATGGGGTCAACTAAGTTAGGGGGAATGTTCGTTACAAGATAAGTTACAAAGTATTACAATAAGATAGATACAATTAGATGCAAAAGAATAAATCAGATATACAGATTAAGACTAGATACAAGATATACAATATACTCACAAGTTTGCTCACATGTGCAGGAATTAAAGATACATAAGATAAAGAGATCAACACATGAAGCCAAGCATGCTCACAACAGATAGAGCTCCGTTGGACTGCTTTTCAATGGCCAAGAG